>CABFWB010007239.1:0-26408 GCA_902151455.1 Timema bartmani | reverse complement strand
CCCCTACTACTGATATTAATCTGTCCTTTTTTTTATCTTGTTATAGAATCTTATCTGAATGCGACATCTCGATATTAATTCCGTCGATAACACGGTGTTACCAATTGGTCGGTACGTGTTATAATATGTTCTCGGGCTCCCATTCAGGGAGCATCAGAGCGTGCCAACATGAGTCTGCTTTGGTTGACTGTAACTTTAGTGGCTCAGTGGCTCGATGAAAGAGAGCCAGCCCAAGAACTTTTAACGGGACAGGAGGCCGCTAACACGCCCGCCACGACTTGATCTGCATTTCATCTACGGACAAAGGGAGTGACGCTACCTTGATCCTGACGTGATGTATCTCTCCAACCTCCCTCAACTCACATTGTCATGAAGCGTAGCACCAGGAGGTTGATGCTGGCTGCCACCACCGCCAGACCGAACAGGATGAACACCAGACTCAGGGCGACGTACCCCGGCTTGTTGATCAGTGCCTGGTCGTTCTGGAACAACACGCTCATTACTGAGGGGAGCCTTGATTCCTTTTACCCTGGGAGGTAGCAAGATTACCTTGTTTTGGTTCCACTATGGTGTATCTGATAAAACAGGGTCATGGTGTAGACAGTCAAGGTAAGACTGACACTTTTCAGGGTGAATGGAACGTACGTTGGGATTGTTAGAGTGGAAGTTTCAATAAATAATAGTAACGAACCAACAAACAGGCTGATGCAAATCATTGTAAATACAGCAATGTCCGTGTGGAGGGGATAACAATTCAATTCGGTTAATCTTTCAACTAATTTAGGTTGATCAAATAAGAATACGATGTCTTACAGTTAGGTTAGTAGTTTTCTCCCAAACTTGTGGAAACACACATTTCAATGCCTTGGCTGGGAAATCTATAAATTCTATATCTTTTGGATTTAATATTCAAAAGCACCTTTGTGTCTTCAGTGTTCCTGTGTACCACCAAAAAACAGAGGCGACTTTGTTATTTAAGGTCTTCTGGTTGCTGGGATGGATATAGGAATATAAAAGACCTTGAAGTTGATCAAAGACCCTGTGTTTCGACCTTATTTGGGTGGTTCTGAAATTTAGACTGAGGAAACCTTCCTTCCTTATCCCTAGAAACGTTTAACAACACCCCTTCCTGGGTACGAACTGTCTCAAGTGCATCCTGACAAGTCCCTTGGTTCAGATGAGGTTGGGGATGCATGAGGGACGACTCACTTGTAGAGCGACGTAGTCCCCAAACCCGATGGTGGTGAGGGTGACGAAGCAGTAGTAGAAGCTGTCGAAGTAGCTCCAGCCCTCGTACTTAGAGAAGACAGCGGCGCCCGTCGTGATGATGATGGACGACAGCATCCCCGTGGCAAGCATCAAGTTTATCTCCGTGGCCTCTGTCCTTTGACACCTCAGGTACCTCTTGGCGCGACGGATAACCACTGACGCGAACTTGTTGAGACGCTCCCCGATGCTCTGGAACATTACCAGGCCGAGGGGGATCCCCACCATTGCGTACGCCATGCAGAACGCCTTCCCTCCTATCGTCACCGGGGTTGAGTGGCCGTAACCTGTGTAAAGGTGGTAGAGCAAGGTTAGAGGGGCAAACATGCTGTATGATAGGAACCTGTCCAGCCTTTCTAGGGAACCAAGGAGCTGTTTTTAATGCCAAACATGCTGTATGATAGGAACCTGTCCAGACTTTCTAGGGAACCAAGGAGCTGTATTCAATACCAAGCATGCTGTGTAATATGACTATATGAACCTGTCCAGCCTTTCTAGGGAACCAAGAAGTTGTTTTTAATGCCAAACATGCTGTATGATATGAACCTGTCCAGCCTTTCTAGGGAACCAAGGAGCTGTTTTCAATACCAAACATGCTGTATGATAGGAACCTGCCCAAACTTTCTAGGGAACCAAGGAGCTGTTTTTAATGCCAAACATGCTGTATGATAGGAACCTGTCCAGACTTTCTAGGGACCCAAGGAGCTGTTTTTAATGTCAAACATGCTGTATGATAGGAACCTGTCCAGACTTTCTAGGGACCCAAGGAGCTGTTCCTATCACCATCACGACGGTGGCAACCTACCTATCATGGCCAGCACGACGGTGGCAAAGTAGAAGGCGCCCGCGAACTTCCACTGGGGTCCTGCCTTGTGCGGTTTGTTCTCGATGATGACAATCTCGATCATGTGGTAGTCTTCGTGGGAGATGTTGTACTTCCGTAGGAGGTTGTCCTTGACGTCTGAAAAGGTCGCAGAGAAAAGTTACTCATGACACGATATTATTTTATATTCGCACGAGGATTCATTGGACTGAGACGGTTAACGTATAAGAAGCTTGAGCCTCACTTACACAATCCGGCAAGGTCCTTTACGCCGGTAATGTCCTTCACTATGGAGGTATTTCTCTCTGGTAAGGTCCTTAGCCCGGAATTCGTAGTCTGTTTTATATATACCATAGTAAAATATAGTTTGATACGGAATATACGGACTACCCAATCACAGGTAGACAAATAAATGAACACCTATGTGCAAATCGAAACGAAAGCAACAAATAACAGGAAAGAAAACCATTATTTCACATACCATTTATATAAATTTCTAAATGACTTTACTAAATAAAGGCTAATCATTATTTTTAACTAAATACTAAAATCAGGAAAAATGTTAATTGTGATTACCGAACTTTTTTCTAAAAATGTTTTTCTTTCAATGAGTTTGATTGGACAATTTATAATACCGCTCCGTTAGTTGACACAATACCACGTGATTATGGACTCGAAAAGTGCACAGGATTTAAATATCATAAGGACTATAACAAAGTAAAGAAAAGGAGTTATAGATTTTATCGACCACGCTTTAATCATTGAAAAGAATGGTCTTTGTGTCGAACACAATGGGGTCAAACAATGTTGCTTTTTATCAGCAGTTATCATTTGAGACAATAACTCTAGGGTACACTTCGTTTACCATGAAAAGTAGCAGTCTTACCCTGACGAAATATACTATGGCTCTATCTTATAAACTATACCATAATGGAAACGGGCAATGCTACTTTTCAGGGTTAGCCAAGGGTCCTTTTATGCAGGCATTTTGTGCCGCGCGACACACGGCGGCAAATGCCGTCGCGTTTTCTAATTCACTGGGAATAAATGAGTCCTTTTATGCTCTGCCGTCCGAAAAACTTGCCGTCGCGTTTTGTAAAACATGCCGTCGTGTCTTACAAAACGCCAGCGGCAAAAGCCGCCCGAAATAATCAAAGTACATGGCATCTTATGGGTCCATTTATGCAAACGCGCCGCTTGTCTGCTCTCCGTTGTCTGGACACCAGAGCTGCCAGCCCCTGGCTAGTAAATAATATTTGTCCAGTTGCCTGGAGGTTTACAAATAGGATTATTGTATCATTTGAATAATTGATATTTTTATCGTTTTTATTACAAAAAATAGTGATTTGTATACTGAACGTTTTAAAGATGAAATCAAGAAAAATAAAGTAATTTGAAATTAGCCATCGGAGAAGTACAAAACCAGAACTATAAAGAAAAGTCACTTGATAGAAAGAAGTGTGTTATGTGTTTTACCATTCAAAAATAGTTTTTAAAAATTTGTTTCTGTCGTATTTTAATTTTTTTTAAAGGTTAAGAAATGCTTCATCTTCAAATCTTGCAAAGTTGATGGGATGAACATACAATTTTCTTTCCCTTTTTTCAATGTAAGGTGACAATACCCCAAATAGATGACGCGCGGATACATCTTTACACTCCCCAACACGAAGGCATTGGCAGCACTGATACGATTTATCCTCCCCCACTGCTATTTTTTTCGACGGACGACCAAATGCCGCGTGCATAAAATGAACCTACAAAACTCGACGGCTCTTGTCGTCGTGTGTCGCGCGGCACAAAACGCGTGCATAAAAGCAGCCTTTTTAGGGTCCATGGTGGGAAATGCCAACTTACTGGATAGGAACTCCCATCGCTTCCTTTCAGTTTCCGACTCGAGGGCGTCAAAGACAGCTGCTCCTATGAGTAGGTAGGTGAAGGTGCAGACTACCAAGGACAGCGTCCTAACGTTCTGGCGTTTCATCGCAATGATGGCTGATTGTGGGTCAACATGATCACAACTTTGGCTGTAAACAGGAGTTTCATCGCAATGATTGCTGATTATGGGTCAACATGATCACTACTTTGGCTGCAAACAGTAGTTTCATCGCAATGATCGCTGATTATGGGTCAACATGATCACAACTTTGGCTGCAAACAGGAGTTTCATCGCAATGATCGCTGATTGTGGGTCAACATGTTCACAACTTTAGCTGTAAACAGGAGTTTCATCGCAATGATCGCTGATTATGGGTCAACATGATCACAAATTTGGCTGTAAACAGGAGTTTCATCGCAATGATGGCTGATTATGGGTCAACATTATCACAACTTCGGCTGTAAACAAGAGTTTCATCGCAATGATTGCTGATTATGGGTCAACATGATCACAACTTTGGCTGCAAATAGGAGTTTCATCGCAATGATCGCTGATTATGGGTCAACATGATCACAACTTTGGCTGTAAACAAGAGTTTCATCGCAATGATCGCTGATTGTGGGTCAACATGATCACAACTTTGGCTGTAAACAGGAGTTTCATCGCAATGATGGGTGATTATGGGTCAACATGTTCACAACTTTGGCTGTAAACAGGAGTTTCATCAGCAGCCGTTATTAAAGGATCAAACTAGACTCACAAACAATGAGTTAACTCTTTATGCCAACGAAGAAAATATTTAATTAGTATTATTATTTTATTGAATATGTTTTGGGGTCACACGAACAGGGTGTTGGACTCTCTCCTGCTTAATATTGACCAACTGCATTGAGATTCTATTTTTAGCTACACGTGTCCTATTGCCGTAAACTCAAGTTTATTTTAGCCCTGTGTTATGAAATGTCACAAAATGGTGCTAGGTGTGGTAGCATAGCTCCGGAAAAACATTGCCACTAAAACCTATAATTTAGGGTATCAAATGTTAACAAATGTTGTAACTTTAACCGAAGATGACTGGAGATATATTAAATATTTTGTAGTGACAATGGAATAAAAAAAAAATTAGTATTTTATTTTGATATGGAGGGAAATTTTTATGATTGTATAATCGTGGTACTTATTTTAGTATTTAATAGGAGTAGTTAAATAATAAGCAAGGTTGAGATGGTATGAGCATGTAATGAGGATGTTGGAGTACATGAGATAGTAGAGGAAGTAAGACTGAGATGGTATAGCCATATGATTAGGATGTTGGAGTACATTAGATAGTAGAGGAAGCAAGACTGAGATGGTGAGAGCATGTAATGAGGATGTTGGAGTACATGGGATAGTAGAGGAAGCAAGGCTGAGATGATATAGCCATGTAATGAGGATGTTGGAGTACATTAGATAGTAGAGGAAGCAAGACTGAGATGGTATGGTCATGTAATGAGGATGTTAGAGTACATGAGATAGTAGAGGAAACAAGACTGAGATGGTATGGACATGTAATGAGGACGTTGAAGTACATGAGATAGTAGAGGAAGCAAGACTGAGATGGTATGGACATGTAATGAGAATGTTGGAGTACATGAGATAGTAGAGGAAGCAAGACTGAGATGGTATGGACATGTAATGAGGATGTTGGAGTACATGAGATAGTAGAGGAAGCAAGACTGAGATGGTATGGACATGTAATGAGGATGTTGGAGTACATGAGATAGTAGAGGAAGCAAGACTGAGATGGTATGGACATGTAATGAGGATGTTGGAGTACATGAGATAGTAGAGGAAGCAAGACTGAGATGGTATGGACATGTAATGAGGATGTTGGAGTACATGAGATAGTAGAGGAAGCAAGACTGAGATGGTATGGACATGTAATGAGGATGTTGGAGTACATGAGATAGTAGAGGAAGCAAGACTGAGATGGTATGGACATGTAATGAGGATGTTGGAGTACATGAGATAGTAGAGGAAGCAAGACTGAGATGGTATGGACATGTAATGAGGATGTTGGAGTACATGAGATAGTAGAGGAAGCAAGACTGAGATGGTATGGACATGTAATGAGGATGTTGGAGTACATGAGATAGTAGAGGAAGCAAGACTGAGATGGTATGGACATGTAATGAGGATGTTGGAGTACATGAGATAGTAGAGGAAGCAAGACTGAGATGGTATGGACATGTAATGAGGATGTTGGAGTACATGAGATAGTAGAGGAAGCAAGACTGAGATGGTATGGACATGTAATGAGGATGTTGGAGTACATGAGATAGTAGAGGAAGCAAGACTGAGATGGTATGGACATGTAATGAGGATGTTGGAGTACATGAGATAGTAGAGGAAGCAAGACTGAGATGGTATGGACATGTAATGAGGATGTTGGAGTACATGAGATAGTAGAGGAAGCAAGACTGAGATGGTATGGACATGTAATGAGGATGTTGGAGTACATGAGATAGTAGAGGAAGCAAGACTGAGATGGTATGGACATGTAATGAGGATGTTGGAGTACATGAGATAGTAGAGGAAGCAAGACTGAGATGGTATGGACATGTGATGAGGATGTTGGAGTACATGAGATAGTAGAGGAAGCAAGACTGAGATGGTATGGACATGTAATGAGGATGGCGAAGGAGAGGGTGGAAATAAAGTGTGTAGGGAAAATGCCGCAAGGGAGAGAAAAAGAATGGGAGCAATTAAAGGAGGAAGAATGGTGGAAGGATAGAGTAAGATGGAGATATATTTTACTATACTGACCCGGCCACACACATTATGTTACTTTAAAATATATGTATATAACTTCTGCAAAATAATAAAAAAACAAACATAATCTGCAATCAAAAAAATTTTAGATTCACAATATATCGAGTAGCGCATAATATCCGAGTAGTCGATATATTTTTGTGTGGACTGTACACAAAATTGAGTTTTGCACTAGTAAACAAATGATTGTTAATTTTCTTTTCACCGCGTCTTACTGTTTAGATTATAAGCCTACGAAGATCGTTAATTAATTATTCTTTTTCTAATTTGACAAAACATGAAGATATCAAATAATTTTTTTTAGAGATAGCATGCTTTTCATTATTGGTATTAGTGAAAAATAACACTAAGCAAGTTACCGTAATGTTTAAAATCAGCTGCAGTTTCGAATCCCTTCAGTGAACACGAGTAATTTAATTTGAATATCCTACAATTTGTCACTTACTACCCCCTCCACCATCAATATTAAGATATTTAGTCCAAATAAAAATTTCAACTCAGGTGGTATCAATCATGTTTTAACACAACACATACCTTTAAAGCTGGCTCTCCACACAGACACATTGTAGGATATATTTAAGAAACTAATTTCACATTGTACCTCCCACTCCGATAGTTAAATGGTCGAATAAACCACTAATTCAAACTGTTCTCAGTAAACCTGACGAATCTACCGTATTCCACGTCAGCATTGATCGGATAATGTGATGTTTTGACGTGATCGAATACAATTGTGTTTTGAAATGAAACCACTCTCATTTATTGATCTCAACGCTCGGCCTGAAAGGCGTGTCGCTAACCACAGCTTCCGCTCATGCGCGTTAGCAAACACCTTTTTTGTTTAGTCGAAATTACCATTAATTTACCTTATGGACTGATTCGTTTTAATATAACCTGCTTCGATGGGAACGCGGACTAATAATTGAAACGATCATCAAGTTCGGCTAGTGGAAAGGTGTTTGTTTGAATCCCGGCTGCTGTATATAACAGTTTTAAAACAATAATGTTTTCCAACTCTCCCTCCACACAGATGCGGGTACATTTACTCTAACTTCATCATATTAAAATTAGCATTAAATGTAAATTTTAAAGGTTCCTAAATGCTATGCTCTAAAAATATGGCAATAAAAGCGCTTGTCGGAACCGCAAAGATTTACGTGTCGTGCTAGTGTTATTTGAAACTGTTTGGCGCGCCACCTGTACTGTTGTATTATTCTATTTTCAACTATTACCTCTCTCTCAAGATTTAAAACAAGATCAATAAGGAAATAATGAAATATGAAATACTTGGCAGTTGGCTGGATAGAGGAACTGCAGAAACAGAGCCTTTTAAAGATATCAGTTCAATAAACTTGAAAACATTTGTTGAGAATGTTATTTAAATGTTAATTAAATTTCACAAACTTTCCAATAGCATGAATTAAAATCAATCATATTTAATACAAATAAGACTTTAAGATGGTGAAAAATCACCGAAATATGACGTCGTCATAGAAGAAAAACTAAAACGTATATAAAATAAGAAGGGAATACAAATAATAAACAAGAAGATATAACCTTACTATCAATTATTAATAAGATATTATGATTATTTGTATTTTTTTACCTAAAATAGGTTTGTAAATTACAGGTCAGACATAGATCCATAAAAATAATTCTATCTATAATAATAATATGAATAAAGATTTGTCCGTAGCATTGTTTGATTATATTATTATAAAATAAAATTAAGAATCACTAAAGCATGTAGACTAATAATAAAAATTAAAAATATCTATTAATATCACAGAATGTTATACATCTATCTATTAATTAGTTACCTTTTGGTAATTTAGTTTTATCACCATATTTTGATTTCACTGCTCAACAGAAGAGAAAGCAAACAAGAGCATGTTATTATTATAATATTATGTTAAACATGGCTGCTATTAATATTTTCGTGGTTGTTTCAGGGATAATATTTGTTTTATTTTTAATAGGTCTTCATAATTTTTTGACGCAGCACGAAGAAAATAAATGCCAAATGACATACATGTTCGAGTATCCTCAGTTCGTTGTAAGTTTAGTCATTCAATAATAATTAATATAATTTTCTTTTCAAGTGTCTACTCTGCAGAACACACTGTGAAGTGCCCGGTTTTTTCAAACAACTCTATTTTTAAGGGTGAGGCCTTAACTTTGTTTTGACTATTAGATTGATATTTTGAGGGTTATCTGCAAATTTCAATGTTTTATATCCTCGCTATGGACAATTGAGGGCACGACACTAGTACCAATAAATATGTATTGTGCCCATGAACAAATTTTATAAGCGCTTAATAAAAAAACCCAGTGGAATCTGATATTTGCAAGGTCTTATTAAAAATTGTTCTAACATTTATCTGGCTATCAAAATCTTGCTACTTCACAGTTTAAATTAAAAGAGACCTAAAACTTTTTCTTTTAGGCATTGCAATTTTATCTTTAGAATCTAAGTATAGGATATCTGTAAAATTGACAAATTACAGTTGGTAGCGCTACCACCGAGCTATCCAGGATTCGTCTCGTGCTCGATGTGATTCTTCATTCCTATTTTAAAACAGATTCTGTGATAGACGTGTAGAAATCATTGGTTATTATGACCTAGCTATCCTAATTGACAATATTTTACATGAGAATAATTCACTGTAATGTACAATAATTATGAACGTAGTAGCGGCAACAGAAGCCTCTCCCAGGCTACCGGTGGCTGTGGTATCAATGATAACACACGTCCATCACAGACTATGCCTTAAAATGGGAGTGAAGAATTACCCTGAGCACAAGACAGGATATCTCAATGCAGTGGTATAACATTGGTGCTCTGAGCCAAATGTCCCGGGTTTGAGACCTGTGTCAAGGTGTAGTTTTTTTTTTTAATTTACTAATATCATACTGGATGTGGCTATTTCTCTGTAACCTTAAGATCATTTTGAATTTATAAGATTCGCTATTCATGTAGCCTACAATTTACTGTGACCTGCTTCGGTGGCCACATGGTCTAAGTTGTTACTCTCGTGTTGGACTAGATGGCCAATTACAGGGAAATTGTGGTTCGAATCCTGGTTGGGTGGTACTGGGAGTGGTTTTTCCAAAATGGTTTTCCACACTCTCTCTCCCCACGCAAATGCAGGTACACTTCCTATAAATTCAACCTTCTTCATAAATAACTCACTAGTGTAATTAGTAGGACTACAGACACGCTCTGGTGGCCACATGCTCTAACACACTATTCTTGCAGTAGACTAGATTGTTGATGACGAGAAGATCGAGGTTCGAATCTCGGTCGGGTGTACTGAGGTTTTTTTTTTGTCTTTTCAAAAATTGTTTTCCACTCTCCCTCCACACAAATTCAGGTATACTTCTTATTAATATAACCTTCCTAATCCCTAAAACCATTAGCATAATTAGTACATCTAAGCGTATAACCTGAACAGGTTGTGAGACGTGGCGCTTAACACCCAATTCCTTTTTTGTCTTATTTTTTTTCAGAAAATCTCGTTTCCTCCAGATGTTTTGGACGACTATCCTCGGTACGGTTTGTACGCGTATGGCGAGGGACAACACACGGAGAAGTTGAGGAAGATGAGTTTCAGTGGTATACCTGTCCTGTTCATACCTGGCAACAGTGGCTCTTACAAACAAGGTAGTACCTTAGAGCGTCGTGACCAGGATAACTTATAAACAATGTTCAAACTATTATTATAACTGGGGATATGTTACCTCCTCCTCCTTTCTACAGTTTTGATACGTTTCATTGCTCCACCAGCCAATCAGCGTAGTCACACTAATGGAATAGGTTTTAGGAAGGTCAAATTTATATGAAATGTACCCACGGCGAAGGAAGAGAGAGAAACTATTCCGAGGTGGGGAAAAAAGCCACTCTCGTTACACCTGGATGGGATTCTGACCTCTCCCTCCAAGTAATCGGCAAACCTGACTAGGTGGGCCTGACGTATAGTCCTCGTGCCCACCGATGCGGGTCTTTGACATATCGATGGTCTGGGCTTGGGTGGTTGTGTTTGGCCTATATATAATTTTTTTTAGCACCACATCCTACTACCCGATTGGGTTGTATGTCTTTGTGCTAATTACTCTGATGTGTTAGGGATGAGGAAGGTTTAATTTAGAGGAATTGTATCCACATTTGCGAGGAGGGAGATTGGAGAACCATCTAGTAAAAACCAGCCTCATTAAATCCAACCGGGATTGAACACAAACTCCTTATCATCAGTAGTCTAATCTACTGTGAAAGTAGCGCCTTAGACCATGCAGCCATTGAAGCAGGCTTGGCTTACAATAAGTCACGAATAACCTATGCAGGCATAAATTGTAATTTTTTTAAATACTTCTTAATTAGGAGCAAGTGTTAAGATTGGTCCAGCCATATATTTAAAATTTGGAGCGATTCCTTTTGACGATGAATCTTGGAGTCGGATTAAACCGATCTTTCATCATTTACTTTTTTAATGAAAACTTATAAGCTAAGGATGTGCCCAAAAATGTTTGGATATTCATTGGGGGGGGGGGGTTTAATTTTGNCATTGGGGGGGGGGGTTTAATTTTGGGATTTGAAATTATAATATAGAAATATGTATTCTTCTTAGAGTAATTGATTTTACAGTTTGCATTTCTATTCTAATCTATCTATTTTTATTTCTAATCTTCGGTTGGTGCATCGAGTCTAAAGCGCTACTCTTGCGATTACCGGGAGATTAAGGTCTAATACCAGTCGGGCGTAGTGAGGGTGGTTTCTAACAAAATAGTTACTCTTCACACAAATGTAGGTACACTTCCTCTATAGTAAACCTTCCTTAATCTTAACCCATTAGAGTAATGCCGGGACCACGACCATAGTGTAATCAGTCAAGGTAAGACTGCTACATTTCAGGCTGAACGCCAGTGTACGTTGTTCCCGCGCTCATACACAAGTGTTTTTTGCTCTCGTTCCCAGTTCGCTCTCTGGCGTCGGTGAGCCTCCGTAAAGCTATCAGCGCTCACACTCCTTACCACTTCGACTACTTCTCTGTGGACCTGAACGACGAATACTCGGCCCTGTTCGGAGGAGTGCTCAAGGAGCAGACAGAGTTTGTCCATCTCGGCATCAAGAGGATCCTGGAGCTCTACCATAATGGCTCCGTCCCGCGCTCGGTCGTGCTCGTCGGACATTCCATGGTGAGTGACGATGGGGCCTTGCTATTTTTTAAGGTACATGTCTAATAACACCATTTCCTTACGGGATGGACAAGAAAATATGCATATAGCTAAAAAAAAACACTCGGTACTTAATCCATCCTCACTGACTCTCTCCAAACTTTTCTCTCCTTGCATACTCCCTTCTCTTCAACAACATTCACACATCGAGTCATACATGATCTTTTATTATTAAAACTATTCAGGTTTCCCTTTTCACACATTCGTCTACAACATTTAACCACGTTTTACATGGCCTACCCCTTCCTTTTGACCCACACATTCTACCTTCATATATTTGCTTCATCACTCTTCTTTAATAACGGATTAAATAAACAAGCATTATAGTTTTTATCCCCACGGCTTACTACCCGTTCAGGTTATACGCTTTGGTACTAGTTATGCTAATGGTATTAGGGATAGTGAAACTTATATTTAGGAAGCGTATCCGCATTTACATGGAAAGTTTGTGAAACCATTTATTTTAAACCAGCCGTGGTACATCCGACTGAGATTGATCCACGATCACCCCATTATCGGCAGTCTAGTCTACTGCGAGTGTGACGCCTTAGACTATGCGGCCACCAGAGCGTATAGTACAATTATTGTCATGGTACTCTTGGCAGCATTAAGCCCTCCCGAGTCGAGGTTGGCTGCGTTATCTGATAGCTTGTGATCTTATTTGGTCACTCATATGTAGCAGGATGATTTCTACACATCCATCACAGACTCTACCTTAAAATATGAGTGAAGAACGACCCTGGACATGGGACAATTCCGGGATAGCTCAGTGGTTAGAGCATTGGCGTACTAAGCCAAAGGTCCAGGGTTTGATTACCGTGTCAAGGTGTCATTTTTCACTTTAAAGAACTTAATATTTAGATGCGAAGCTATAACCGTAATTATAAAATATAATAGCTTGACTATTTAATCCATCATTAAAGTATATTAATTAGTAGGATAAATAAGGTTTGGATGTTTATGACCTTAAAAATGATGAAATATGCCCTTAAAAATACCACTATAGTATGACCTCTAAATTAACAAATATGCTTTTAAAATGTTTATTGATAGTGAATATAATTAAGAATATGTCTTAAATCAAGAAAGTAACTGGCCAGTGCCCCCACCCCCAGCCCCCCACCCCAGAGCTAAGCTCCCCAAGTTCTTATTACCTGGTTCGATTGAGCCATGTCCTTCTTTGCATGGTGTTGAGTGTATTAATTGAAATAAGACTAGAAACTGATATGCATGCAAGATAGACGTGCCGGCCCTTGGACTATACTCGGCTATGTTGTGTTGCCAGGGCGGGATGGTAGCCAAGGGCCTGTTCCTACAACCTGCGTTCAATAGCCGTCTGGTGAACGTGATTATCACGCTTGCGACGCCGCACAAACAGCCCGTGCTGGCTGTGGATCCTCACATTGTGGCGTACTACCGCCGAGTAAACGCCTTCTGGGAGGCGGAGCGGTCATCGCCAGGTGGCGCGGTGAGGCACGTCACCTTCGCTTCCATTGGTGGAGGCCACAGGGACCTCCTGGTGCGCTCGGGACTGACCTATGCCAAGGAGGCGGACGTCAATGTATTGGTCAGTAGTTCACACACTTTGTTGATAAGGATCCTAGGAAGTAAAAATACGCTACTATCGCAATAGACTAGACTGTCGAAGATGGGGAGATCAAGGTTCGATCCCAGTCGGGTGTACTGGGGGTACTTTTTCCTAAATGGGTTCCCACTCTCTCCACACAAATGTGGAGTCGAACAGTAAAAAAAATTTCAGAGCTGAAACCTTGGCATATCGACTCGACAGACCTGGTTTATACTTTGCAAGATAGCAGGTATTTATTTTACGAAGAGCTGGAAGGGATACATTGGTTAGTCCGGGGCCTAGATTGGGGTATGTGACTGGAGAGAGCTTAGGAAACAAAGTGTTCCTCCTGTTGATGTTGCAGAGCACCGCCGTACCGGCAGTATGGCTCTCCACAGATCACTTGTGCACCGTGTGGTGCAAGGAGATGGTGATGGTCCTCGCCAGTAGCCTGTTTGACATTGTCGACGTCACCACCAAGCAGATCTCCGCGAACGCCACGTTCAGGAGGGAAGTGTTCCTTTACCACCTGACGCACGTGAGTTGTGAATGCTGTCATCGTCCTTCCGGGCTCAGAGACTTGGTCTCGGAGTAGACTACAGTCTGTATCTTGACATGCTTGGTCAGGGTCTCGGAGTAGACTACAGTCTGCACCTTGACATGCTTGGTCAGTGTCTCGGAGTGGACTACAGTCTGCATCTTGACATGCTTGGTCAGGGTCTCGGAGTGGACTACAGTCTGCATCTTGACATGCTTGGTCAGTGTGTCTTGGAGTAGACTACAGTCTGCACCTTGACATGCTTGATCAGTGTCTTGGAAGTAGACTACAGTCTGCATCTTGACATGCTTGGTCAGGGTCTCGGAGTAGACTACAGTCTGCATCTTGACATGTTTGGTCAGGGTCTCGGAGTAGACTACAGTCTGCACCTTGACATGCTTGGTCAGGGTCTCGGAGTAGACTACAGTCTGCATCTTGACATGCTTGGTCAGTGTCTCGGAGTAGACTACAGTCTGCATCTTGACATGCTTGGTCAGTGTCTCGGAGTAGACTACAGTCTGCATCTTGACATGCTTGGTCAGTGTCTCGGAGTAGACTACAGTCTGCATCTTGACATGCTTGGTCAGTGTCTCGGAGTAGACTACAGTCTACATCTTGACATGCTTGGTCAGTGTCTTGGAGTGGACTACAGTCTACATCTTGACATTCTCAGGAGCTCCATGGTGCTGTTTACTCACCTTTATGGTCCTTTTGTTGGAATCCTGGCTGGAGAAGTTAAGATCAGGGGTTCACTGGTTTACACTCAACCACAATCGGAACATTCCAAGATATGGATAGAAAGATTACGTCTAAATTTCTCATTTATAAATTTAAATTATTACCTTAATGGCTTGTAAATGTATAACAAGACAGTGAAGAAACACTGTACAGTGATGGAAAGTAAGTGATAGTGAAGGAAGCCAACCTTCTTCACTATCACTTATTTTACATCACTCTCTTACTATACATCATTACTTTAATCACAATATGGCTGTCATAATACGCATTTCTACTTCTTAACCAATGTTCTTTGATGTAGGGAAATACTTTTTTATAACGGGAACTTTGATTGGTTATAAGAATATTAAGAAAAAAAACTGATAATAGTGCAGTTGGTACTTTTTTTTTCTAGCAATTTCAGGCAAAGAACGATGAGGTCTCCTATTTCAACCTAATTGACAATTATTGACATATAAAATGCCAAATACTCAATTTTGCAAAAATACCAAGTTTAGTTTTATTCCCTTTGTTTAAAATATTTTTAAAAATGCTACAATTATCTTTAAAAAAAATATTGATATTCATTTTAATGCACTAGCATCCGACACCTTCACTCAATCAGTAGCATGTCTGCTTACTGATCATAGGGTCCTGGGATCGGTTCCAGGCAGGGCCAAAAAATGTATTATTGGTGAAATGTGGGTTTACTTCCCCTTCTCGGTGATGAATTAACGGTCGGGGACTGGATGTTGTGCCCCTCCTAGTGTTAAGTAACATTATAAGACATATGAAGCCATGACAGGCCTAGCAAGCCGGTAGTGGGATATATATAATAGCTTGAATAAAAAAACTAACCACAGGTTGGAGACGGTCATGAATGTAAAAATAACCCGCCTCGGTGGCGTAGTTGGCTAACGCGCCAGTCGTGTTGAGCCAGACCACCGAGTACGGGGAGATCGAGGTTCGAATCTCGGTCGGGTGAACTGGGGGTGGTTTTTACTCAAATGGTTTTCCACTCTCCCTTCACGCAAATGCGGGTTCACTTCCTCTAAATTCAACCTTCCCAATTCCTAATCCATTAGTGTAATTAGTACTTAAGCATATAACCCGAACGGGTAGTAAGACGCGGTGCTAAATAATAAAAATAAAGTAAAGTTTTAATGTGTTAGCAAAATTTAGTAGAAACATTTCTCACAACATCTCAATGGCTCTAATACCCTCTAACCATTCTTCGTACATTCCTCCATCGCTAGAGCGTGTGATTTGTGCATTTATAATTATAATCTGTTCTACGCCAGCGGACGGCGAGCAAGCGCCTGACAGCCTCGTTCCATCCTCCTGTGATCCCTGTGAACCCCCGGGGTGACTGGCGAGAAGGCCTGGACCGCCAGTTGACCGTCAGGGAGTCACACGGCGTCAAGTCTCCCCTCTACCAGATGATACGGCTGATGGATGACCCCAAACATGCCCGGCTTGCAGTCGAAGCTATCAACGTCGAGAACAAGGACTGGGTGTTCGCCTGCACGGCCAGCTTGCTGTACGGCAACGTTCGGATGTGGTGCGTTAGACATTTGTTGGGGCTATTTTTTCCATCGTATGTATAATTTTCTAGTGGTTTATCTTACATCCGTTTGGACAAACCTTCGGAAACATTATAGGTCAATTATTTATATTAAATAAAGGTGTTTAAGCACGGGAAAACTTGGAAGAGTTTTGGATTTTGTGCCGAAAATTCTGAGTATATGCATGGATATATTACAAAAGTTCAACTTGAAATATTTATAGTGTAATTAATATATTAATATATTACTCAAACTAGAAAAAAAAACCCTATGTTTTAATTCAAACTCGATCTGAAGTTTAAAATGACTTCTCGCACAGCCCTAAAAAGAATGGGTTCCTCAAATTAAGGGGCTATCCATAAACCACCTTGTTTCACCCCCCCTTTTACTGCCCTCATGTAACACCAAATATAAATTTATCCTGGAGCCTGAAACCCCTTCCCGACCTGTGTTACATAACTTTTCACATTAGGAATGAAAGTCATTATTTCATAGAGAAGCTCTTGTGGCATCAATAGAGGGGCTCGGCTTTAATACAACCCACACTCGGACGTTATTTATAAGTTTGTTTACTAACGATGAAGACATGAACACCAATAGATTCTGTGTTACGTAGCACTGTGATGTTCCACCCTTCCCTTCCCTTCCCCTTGTAACACCTTGTAACACCTTGTAACACCTTGTAACACCTTGTATACAATAGAGCCCACCCCTCCCCCCTTCTCAACAGCGTTTTGTGGTTTATGGATGACCTCTAAGATTTAAAATAATCCCTGAAGCGACAGTATCCACAAAGCGACTATCCTCAAAGCGACAGTATCCGCAGAGTGACTATCCTCAAAGCGACAGTATACTCAGAGTGACAGTATCCTCAGAGCGACAGTATCCTCAGAGCGACAGTATCCTCAGAGCGACAGTATCCTCAGAGTGACAGTATTCCCATAGTGACAGTACCCTCAGAGCGACAGTATTCCCATAGTGACAGTATCCTCAGAGCGACAGTATCCTCAGAGCGACAGTATCCTCAGAGTGACAGTATTCCCATAGTGACAGTATCCTCAGAGCGACAGTATCCTCAAAGCGACTCCTCAAAGCGACTATCTTCAAAGCGACAGTGTCTTCAGAGTGACTATCCTCAAAACAACAGTATCCTCAAAGCGACAGTATCATCAGAGTGACTATCCTCAGAGCGGTAGTATCCTCAAAGCAGCAGTATCCTCAGAGCGGTAGTATCCTCAGAGCGGCAGTATTCTCAGAGCGGCAGTATCCTCAGAGTGACAGTATCCTCAGAGCGACAGTATGCTCAGAGCGACAGTATGCTCAGAGCGACAGTATGCTCAGAGCGACAGTATCCTCAGAGCGACAGTATCCTCAGAGCGGCAGTATCCTCAGAGCGGCAGTATCCTCAGAATGACAGTATCCTCAGAGCGACAGTATGCTCAGAGCGACAGTATCCTCAGAGCGGTAATATCCTCAAAGCAGCAGTATCCTCAGAGCGACAGTATCCTCAGAGCGGTAGTATCCTCAGAGCGGTAGTATCCTCAGAGCGGCAGTATCCTCAGAGTGACAGTATCCTCAGAGTGACAGTATCCTCAGAGCGACAGTATGCTCAGAGCGAGAGTATCCTCAGAGTGACAGTATTCCCATAGTGACAGTATCCTCAGAGTGACAGTATCCTCAGAGTGACAGTATCCTCAGAGCGACAGTATCCTCAGAGTGACAGTATTACCATAGTGACAGTATCCTCAGAGCGGCAGTATCCTCAGAGCGGCAGTATCCTCAGAGCGGCAGTATCCTCAGAGCGACAGTATCCTCAGAGCGACAGTATCCTCAGAGTGACAGTATCCTCAGAGTGACAGTATCCCCATAGTGACAGTATCCTCAGAGTGACAGTATTCCCATAGTGACAGTATCCTCAGAGTGACAGTATCCTCGGAACGACAGCACCCAAGTGTAGAATGTTGGTTTGTTCCCAGTGAGTCCGGGGTGAATCTCTCCAACCAGAGTTCCATCTCTCCCTCCAGGAGATACCGCAGGAAGATAATTCACTTGGACCTTGAGGTCCTCAGACTGCAGAAATTCACGCACGTCGTGCTACAGGTCCTTCCCACCAGCGAGCCGGTGAGTGCTAGTACTCGGTACTCAACACTCAATCAAAGTGTGATTATTTTATCTGATGTTTAATATTGAAAAAAACAACAGATAGCTTGAACCCAATATTTTACAAATTCAAACCTTAGAAATATTTCGTTAATCATAATATATTGGTCTCTAAGTACTCGAATATTCTGAGTTGGGGGGAGGTAATGTCAATTTGGACCTGAACCAATAACGAGAACTCACACACCACTAATTTTGATAAAATTTTATTTCAAACTGTAATTTTTGTTTTATAGTTTATCTGTCTTGTACTCAAAGTCACCTAAGTCCTCTTTGCAATATCAATATTTCTAGTTTCATTATTTTGAAGCTAAAAAATGCATGTATTATGAAGTTTAATTTTTTTATTCAGTTCCAGCTGAACGTAGATGTCCATTCCGCGGGCCGCCAGTTCACGTTCCCGGCCCCTCGTTGGCTTCTGATCCCCTCACGGCACACCATCCTACCATTGACGGACGAGGGGGCCGTCCGTTACAAAATCACTCTGACTGGCTTTGAACACTCCTGGCAAGCGTTCAGATTGTACGTGGAGCCTCTGGCATGCAAGAGGGCACTCCACCATGCTGTTGCGCTCTTCAAAGTGCCGTGGAGGTGCGAGGACACGCCCGCTTACATCACGTAAGTCACTCTTGAGATTTCTTGCAATGGCCTCCTCATCTTCTTCTCTTGGGATTCCTGCTTCGTATGGGATTATATGTCTGGGGGCATCACTAGATGTACATCAGTGGACAGACACACCAACATTTTGCGAGGTAGGTGAGTTTCTATGAACTCTTGCATAGCACATTTAAATGGCTTCGATATCGGGTTTAAAATATAAGAATCGGAATCAAGAAATTAAGGTCAATATTTAATGCTTGTAGTTTGATATCAGTAAAAATCTCGAATCCAAATCTTAAATTTGGTGTAGAATCCAAATTTGAATCCTCAAGTCATTAAATACGACCACTTTTTAGTTAAAAAATGAAAAATAATTAAAATCAAATTAAACCAAAGTTGTTTAGGCTTTTTGTCACTGACAAATTATGTTTTGTTTATCATGTCTATTAAGTCATAAAAAACAAAGAAAACACTTTTTAGTAAATTCATTATATCAATTCACTTTTGTTCTATTTTGGTCATTCTGCTGCTCTCCTAACTACACAAGTGTATAGAATTATTTTTACCAATTGCTTAAAATTATTATAAACAAAGGAAAAATTGTGCCAAACTGCTGTATTAAAATTTGACATTGAAAAGAGTCTAGAAGGACAGGACCTACCCACTTTCCACAAAACTGTGGGACCTCAAAGTTCACAACAAAACACACAGTTATGTAATGTTCGGGGTACATCAGTCCCTTCTTCAGCAGAAGAGAGTAAAACACAGACTGGACTATGGCAGCAAGTGTGTAGGTCCTGCCCTCCTATCCTCCTTACAATGTTTTATTTAAAATTATTATATCAAGTCAAGGTCTTGATGATTGTGTCTGAGGTTTTTTTTTATATTCTTATGGATCTCGAATACCGTAGGATTGGAGGATTCTAGCGTACCCCTAAAGTGTAAGGAAGTGCTGTGTAGATCATACTTCATACACATAGTAACAAATACAGCGGAAACTTGGACTTTGGATAAAGGAGAAATAAGGAAAGTGGAGGCCACGGAAATGAAGTTTTGAGGAGCAAGTTAGCTGTCACGAGGAGATATGTAAGGTCTAGAGTTGGAGTACATGAGATAGTTGAAGCTAGGATGAGATGGTATGGACACGTAATGAGAATAGGAGAGGATTCCAAGAAGATTAATGGATATGAAGCATGTAGGGGAGAGACGCCAAGGAAGAGATAGCAGCAAGTGAGTGCAGGAGGAAGAATGGTGGAAGGACAGAGGGAGATGGAAGGCATGTTACTAAACAGACCCGGCCACAGGCTGGAAACAGTTGATGATGATGATGATGAGCGTATCCTCTATACTTGTAATCTGTAAGCGCAGGAATGGTGACGTCTCTAGTTGTGTATTGTGTCCCCAGTGAGAACGCGACGGAGACGCTCCACCTGCGACTGCAGACTCTGAAAACACACCACATCCCGGCTCCCATCAGCCCCTTTGTGGAACTGACGCTGGACCCCGCATGCCGCTATTCCGTCAGGTGAGACGGAGCTCGTTGCGGGAACTTTAAAAAAGGATGGAAATTATAGCTGTTGTTACTACACAAAAAATGTTACATTAAGGAAGCCTTATGGTCAATACGATGCTCAACAATGTAACTAACTTTAGCTCATTCTGTAGCTGTTTTGGTCAATACAAATAGCTAAAATATTAAATTTATTTTTTAATGATTACCATTCTGAGCTGCTACATGTTAATATTAATATGAAATTGTGTGTTGTGATAGTTGCTGAATTTATCAAATTAGAATGAAATATTACAAAAAAATGGTACAATTAAACGTTCTTTGAATGATTTTAATGTATAAAGTTACATAAATATCCACAATATAATATTTTTCAAGCATAANCCCCCCCCACTAATATTTGTTGTATTGTTGTTAGAAGGATGGCAAGTCCACATTTTCATTTTGAAACAAAGTCAAATTGAATATTATGAGATACTTCTGAAGCCGAATGGAAGTTTGAATATTTAAAAAAAAAATGTTTTAATGTTGGATAAAAAAATATTATTGTTCGCATAATTCTGTAAATTTAGCTATTAAATATAATTTACAAAATGCTATATTTCAAACATAATTAATATATTTCACCTTAAAATGATAACTTAAGTTATTATCACGAAATTTAATTTCATTATTTCAGTTTTTTTTTAAACTTACACTATTTTGTGATGGAAACAACAGCAGAGAATTATAAATAATAAATATAATTGTGTGTTTTAACTTTAAATTTTTCTTTGGCGAAGCTTCATAGTTGTCGAATCTGGAATTTTACTCTCAAATTGAAGTCGAAGCGAACAACTATTTGAAGTGAAGTTGAAGTTTTGCACCCCCCTAATTGTCGGCGGTCTTGCCGGTGTGTCACAGTGTTGAATTCTCCGTGGCGGACAGTCTGGGGCAGCTGGTCCGGTACTATTGCCCCATGTTGTGGAGTTACGTCGTGGTAATCCTCATCCTCACCGTGAGGAGACAGCTGAGGAGTGTCGAGGACACGGGGGTCTGCGTCATGTTCCACTCGGCCTTGGCCACCGGGGCTAGGCCCTACTATGTTCTGCCGGCGGTCAAGATATTGGCTCACCTCGTGGGGTGAGTCTGGAGATACCCACCGTGGCTCGTCAAATAAAATGAGTACCAATCAGGACTAAACAAAGGAAATGGACCGATTAGAAAGAGTATTGGAGAACAAAGGCACCAACAGACTAGATACTTTGTTAATTAGACTAATTTTGACTAATCTTTATTAATTTTTTAAAGTTATTTTAATATAGCTCTCTAAGGAACACCTCTTTTTACTTTACTATATTTGGAAGAAGGTACAGGAAAGGTGGACAGAAACATATAAAAGGGACAAACACAGTTCACACTTGACACTGCTGCCACTGGACAAAGAGGTAATGGTTGCCCCTTAAAGAAAGTCTATCGTTACCGCCCAATCCCCCAACCTAGGTTTCATTCTATCGGAACTCATCAGGGAGGAGTGTGAAACACGCATTTCCACTTAATAAAAGAAGAAACCATAAAACATAAAAGGGATGGAATGGAAAATGGTAGAGAATGATAGGAGACATAGATAGGAACATGTAAAGTGTGAACTGTGTTCCTCTCTGTCCAGTGGCAGCAGTGTAAAGTGTGAACTGTGTTCTTCTTTACATATTGTGTTCGTTCCTTTTATATGTTTCTATCCACCTTTCCTGTACCTTCTTACAAATATAATACGACTTTTTACACTGGAATTTAACTTTTGATTCAAATAAATCCAATAAATCTATCTACCACGATGAGATACGTTCCGACCGACAGGAGCGTGGCAGGGTCGGAGCTTGTCGGCAGGAAGGGACAGTTCCTGGTTCCGGACGCTCTGCTCCTGAGGGAAGACAGTCAGGACTTCTTGCTGCTCCCGGTGATACTGTACTGCGTCGCGTTCTTCATGGTGTACCTCCTGGGTCTCGGGTGCTGGGCTTCCGTCATCTTCAGCGGTCACGCCACACACAAGATGGCCATCAGGTTAGATCGACCACTTTTTCAATTTGAGACGAGAGATGAGAAAACTTCATTCTCTCCTTTTCTTCCAAGCAGACCTACTCACACCAATCACTGATTTCTATACAAACAATAATAGCTGATAATGTAATGTAATATAAGTACAACATAGCCCAGTCTGTGTTTTACTCTCTTCTGGTTAGTGTGTAGGCCTTGTCTGGCGAGTGTGTAGGCCTTGTCTGGCGAGTGTGTTGGCCTTGTCCGATGAGTGTGTAGGCCTTGTCTGGTGAATGTGTAGGCCTTGCATGGTGAGTGTGCTGGCTTTCCCTCCTGATTCTAACTGTAAACTTAATTAATAAATTTGATTATGTCACCATAAAATATAATGGTGTATTTTGTTTTTATCTAAACTCTTCTGTTTACCTTGATGCACTTAATGGATCATTTTTAAACTAGAAATAATGTTATTTGACAACAACAAAAACTTAGACTTTGCTTTGAATGTTTCAAACTTTGCTTTGCATTTAAAATTTACCAAGTTCCATACACCTACTATACATAAAGATTCGCAGGTATGAGGGCCCCCATCCTTATCAGCACATCCCTCCTCAATCCTAGGTACATCCTAAGTTTGAAAATGTTTCCTGCCCACTACAAACTGAGGATTGTTGTTTGTAGGTTCTTGGCCAAGACGGTCACAGGCACGGTGACCATCTCCGAGTGGTTCCTGTCCGGTCTGGGGAAGTTGCCGACGGCAGTGGCCGCCTTCCTTGTCGCCCTGTGCTACAGTACCTGTGGGGCCCTTAGCCTGGGAGTCGGCACCACCTTCTTCTTTCTAAAGGTCAGCCCACCAACAACCACGGAGGGGAAATGTTTTTATAAGACAGGAAGTTAGAAGAATTTTAAAATAAGTAAGCTCATGGGTTGAGTTGTATCACGCCCGTTTTCATGAATATGGATCTACGTATCACTCACGGAGCTCGAATCCGAATCTTAGAAAAAAGTTATGAGCACATTGTAATAGTAACTTAGTTTATGAGTTAAAATGAAATATGTTATTATGTTTGCAATAGAATAATTTATAAATTTCACTTTACATCCATTACTGTTTCCAGCCTATGGTCAGTTTTTTTATTCAAGCCATATATTCTCCACCACCGGTTTGCTAGGCCAGTCGTAGCTTTGTATGCCTTATAATATAACTTAAGACTAGGACAGACACAACATCCAGTCCCCCGGCCGTTAACTCATCACTGTGAAAGGGTAAACCCATGTTTCACCAATGATAAATTTTTCAACCATGCCGTGGATCGAACCCGCGACCCTTGACTCAGTATAAAGACACTCTACCGACTGAGCTAAGGTGTCGGATAAATCATTTATAAATAAAGTGTAACATTTAAATATATATAAAACTATAACTATTAGGAACTATTAGGGGTGTCCGAAGTGTTGAGACTTTGACTTGGCTTCAAAAAAAATGTTCTGGCTTTGACGATGGTCGATAGCTAAGTTCCACCAGTAAAAATATCGACAACTGAATTAATAATCGTTTTATGTTCCATTCTGAGCTGTTTTGTACATTATTTAAGAATCAATATTTATATGAAAGAGTCTGAAGTAATAGAACTACGTGTTGTGATGATATCTTGATGTATCAATTTAGAACAAAGTGTAGAAGAGGGAGGGATGACCACATCTCAATATTGCGGGGTGCATCAGTATGGACGTGCGAAGAGGATGGAAGAGGGGAGGATTCCAAGGAGGTGGCGGGCAAGACCCAGGGACAGGTGGATAAAGAAAGGTGGTAGGAGGACAGGAGAGGCTTATGTCCGAGACAGACAGACCGTGCCGGTGGCGGGGAACTGTCCATGATGATGGTTACAAACAATTACTGTGCAGTAAAAAAAATAAAATAAAAATTCTAAACACAATATTCAAACTTTGATTCGGCTCTTGGGAATACTTCATATTATCTGCTTCGACTTTGTTTCAACTTGAAAGAAAGTACTTTGCACAATCCAACGATTTGCGTGCTGTGTACCAAGTCTCTGACTTATATATGGTGTCAGACCAGAGACATGGCGGTGCTCCTGATGTACCATCACAGAGACATAAACAAACTGTTTTGTTGCAGCTGTGTAAAATGTACGACGATTACTTGGAGGAGCTCTTCAAGATCTCGATACAATTCCTCTTGAAGAAGAAGCAAGGTAGGAACGAGCGCAAGAAAGAGACGGAACAGCTCAGCGGGGGCAAGCACCAAGACAACGGTGATAAAGACGGGGCAAAACAGACTGAATCTGAAGAGGACCGAGAGAAATACGAGACTGAAGTGGGTTCCTCGGAGTCTGGTCCAAGTTCGCAACCAGCTCCTAGCAGTACAACTGACAAACCAGGTGAGAGTAGTCACTTGTCCAATAACAGCGCCTCCCTCGGACCATCCGTTGCTTAGCTGGTAAGACACGGGCCGCACAAATCCTCGAATTCCACGGTATTCCAGAGATACTAGATTCTTAAAAAGTTCAAATACAATTATGAAGATTTTGACCCTGATATTTATTCATGTGGAGGGAGGGTGAAAAACTATTTAAGGAAAACCACCCTCAGTACACCCGACTGGGATTCAAACCCCGATCTCCTCTTCATTGGCAGTCCAGTCTACTGTGAGAGTGACTCCTTAGACAATGTGGCCACTTACTCAAGTGTTAATTCATACATGAACGTAGTTATATAAATACGAGCAGCTCTTTTACAAGAGTCCATCCCACTGAAAGTAGCGGCCACGTGCAACCATGGGCGGGACTTTATAAGTAGTTTTTCTAAATGTGTGAAATATTTACAAAATATTGACAGTTTTATATATTACAAGATTTAATTAAATTGAAAAATTATCATCGAGATTTTGCACAACATAATAATGATTCATGGTAGTCCGCAGTAAACTCTTTTTAAATAGAAAGTGCCCGTGAAAACTTATCCAGGAATATTTTGTTTTTTCATAAGATGCGAGTGTCTTGTAAATTAATTTGGTCTGACAATAAAAGAAGGAAAGTGGAAATCGCGATGCTGTTTGCATCGTTAGAGCAGCGTAAAGAAAGAATGTCGTGTGAAGTGACAACATGATATGTGTCGCGCTTTTAGAGAAGAAACTCTCTAACTTACGGACATGCATGTACGAAGACACTGATGGACAATAAGCGTAGGGGAACTTTGGATGTGGATGCGGTATTCTGGCATTTTGTGTTCAGTTCTGTTTTGTTTGAAACACAAGTTTTCATGCAGTTTCGTTGACTTTTATTAGCACACAGCATGGTTTGTACTTGTGTTTAAAGTTGTGTAGGAAAGCATATGACAGTTTCAATGAAAGATTTGTTTTATATACATTGATTCAAGGAATAACATTTTATTAATAGCTGCCTACATGTGGAAATTGACGAAATTATGGAAAATAAAAGGAAAAATATACCAAAATGACCCTCTAAAAACTTATAAAATCCAGAAAAAAATTTCGCTGAAAACGGGTGTGCCAACTTATAAGATAGGGTCATAATGTAATCAGTCAAGGTAAGACTGCTACCTTGCTTGGTTCCACTATGGTACAGCTTGTAAGATAGGGTCATAGTGTAATCAGTCAAGGTAAGACTTACCTTGCTTGGTTTCACTATGGTGTAGCTTATAAGATAGGGTCATAGTGTAATCAGTCAAGGTAAGACTGCTACCTTGC
>CABFWB010007238.1:0-12947 GCA_902151455.1 Timema bartmani | reverse complement strand
CACATATATTAAGAATTAATAGCCAGAGCTATTATTTATGCTTATTAATAGGGAATTACTCCACTAGATATCATATTCTGAAAATTGAAAAATGACACCTGGACACGGGAATCGAACCCGGGACCTCTGGCTTAGTACGCCAATGCTCTAACCACTGAGCTATCCAGGATTCGTCTCGTGCCCTGGGTCATTCTTCACTCATATTTTAAGGCAGAGTCTATGATGGACTGGCGGAAATCGTCGGCTACAAATATGTGATTATATTAATATCACGAGCCATCGGATAACGCAGCCATCTGCGACTCGGTAGTTGGCTGTTATGCTGCTATTTGCACAATTATTAAATTGTACGGGATCGCACATATATTAATTATTAATAAGTAGCAAAGTCACCTTAGATTAAAGTAAATAGCGCTAGAAAAACATAGCTTGAATAACATGAAAAAAGCACAAAGTCCCCTTAAAGCACAATCGTGAAGCACTGTTAATAAAAATGTAGACAAATATTACTAAAGGCAAAATGTCACCTTAAAGCACAAGCTGGTAGCGCAAGTAATACAAATTTAGACAATTATGGTTAAAGGCCAAATGTCCCCTTAAAGTACAAGCGTGAAGCGCAAGTAATACAATTTTAGCTAAACATAGCTACATGCACCATGTCGCCTTAAATTATAGTGTTAGCTAGCCACTATGAGCTCTCCGTTTAGCACAGAGAAGCGTGAAGCACGAAGCACCTTATAGGTGGCCTCCATAGCCGCCTAGAACAAAGTGTAATTTTTATATCTATACGCTACCCTAGAAAATGCCCACAAAAGGTAATACAGTCTTGATTGTGGACTTAGGGACCAATAAGAACTAGGCATGACAGAGGTGTGTGTGAGAGAGAGGGGGGTAGAACATAACACGTGATGTTGAACCTAGCCAACGTTAGACAAGAGCTCCTCCAAGTCTATCTTCAGCCGCGTCGGTATGTTTATTTTATTACTGCACGAACACATAGTCATTCCACATGGCGGACTTAGATTGTCCGTGGTCCTAGATACAGGAACACATAAAAATCCTTTAAGTGGTAAGTCTTTCCGTAACGTTTATTCCAAAACGTTACACTTCCGTTATATGTAGTACACAGGGCTGGGCCGAAAGCCCATGTCGCGAGCTTGCTCGTGGCAATGGCCCAGAAATGGGTTGGGGTCAGTGGGGCAGTGAATTTAATCGCCGGCGAGTGATGGCGCTGGCATGCCGGTGGGGTTCTGGTCCTTTGGGCCTGGGCCTCTGGGGTTTCGTCCATAGTTAAAGGCTGCACACGATAGTGATGCTGAAATGCGTTACATTGCAGTCATTGTCAGATTGTTGATAAAATTAACCGTGAAGGTTCTCACTTACCAGAAGAGGCTGAACCACGAGAAACGATACATGGTCGACCACAGGGCGCCCATTAAGATTGTTATTTAATGAACACTCTCAAGACTGTACGCCGACTGTATTGCCTTGGATCGCTTCAAAAGTGTTCTCCCATGGTCACGGCCCAGACGGTCCAGCATGGTAGGTAAGTGTTAATAAAATAACGGTCTCACAAAGTTACGTCCTCTGCAGTATGACACAGTCAGCGTACTGTCCTATGAGTGTGAACCCAAATTTATTGGTCTAAGCCTGGCCCTGATTCGCCGGTGGTTGTGGCGTCTTCAAATAGTTTATTACAAACCGATTAATTTCACACATCTATTTTGGGACCAATCCTGGATAGCTCAGTGGTAGAGTATTGGTGCGCTAAGAAAGTGGTATTGGGTTCAACTCCCCGTTTCCAGATGTCATATTTTAAATTTACTAAGCTTGGGTAAGGTAACGGTCATACTTGCGGCCAGATCATAGTGTAAAAAGTACCTCGATCAAGACACTATAAATGTCCAACAATGTGATTTACATGGATGGCCCAAAGTCGCTTATGTTTGTGACAAAATCGCTGCTTGAGCTAAACTGTAGTCTCGTTGTATAGCCACTCTCATAATTATATAACAAGGAAATGCGTTTTGAAATCCTGGTCGCAAGTATTTATGTAGTCTTAAACTGCACCTCAGTGAAAAGAGACAGTATATAGCTCTCTTACAACTTATTGAAACACTTTTAATATTAATACATACCATGTCTTTTGACAGGTTCATTTCTGATCCAAATTGAGATCTCTAGGCTAAACTATCATCAGCTTCTTTTTTTTTACTTGCTCCTAATCAAGAAAAAGTGTTGTAATTATGAAAAAAACTTTCTCAGGGCTATAATAATCTTTACGTTTTATGTAAACACATACCCTAAAAAGTTGATTTACAGCTACATCTGTCCCTATGTCTGTCTGTCTGGCTGTATGGCTGTCTGTCTGTTTCTGGCCAAAGGTCCAAATCACTTGGAGAGATTTTGTTAAATTTTGATTTTTAGATTGTATAAGGGTATACCTAGGGTCACTATTTTATTTTGACCATAGCCCTGAAGTTAAAGGTAGTTTACTTATGAGTGAATTTTTTGAAAGAGAAATGTTTTGAAAACGGCTCTAATGAGTTAGTTTGAAATACGTATTTAGTGTATGCTAGACATGATAAATAGTATAAATTAAGTATTTGTTGAAGAGTTACTAACTAAAGATAATTAAAAAAATATATATTTCAAAAATTGCCTAAACGATTTTGTTTTAAAATATATATGGGGATTGTATTATGAAAAATAACACTATATACTTGATTTTTGGTTAAAAACTCGATTCTGGTGTGATAAAATAAAAATCCATACCATAAAGGAATATAAATTAATATAATATAAATATTAATATGGCTGCCAACTACCAAATTTATTACTATCCTTTAGATAAGTAAATTTTAAAATAGCAAATTAATAGGTACATACTACCCATAAACTGCTCAGCGGTATG
Source organism: Timema bartmani (assembly GCA_902151455.1). Lineage (NCBI taxonomy): Eukaryota > Metazoa > Arthropoda > Insecta > Phasmatodea > Timematidae > Timema > Timema bartmani. The sequence continues at coordinate 10,033 of CABFWB010007238.1, read as the reverse complement.
ACAAAACCTCCCTTTCTGAAAAACCCTGTACCTTACCTAAAGTGTTGATTAAAATTAAACACTTAAAACACCGAACTGTATCTTATCGCCTCTGTGCCATGGACACCAGACCTACTAAAATTACCTCTACACATGGTATGCAAATTTCATAATAAAATGTACTGCACATTACATCAATAAATAAAGGATGACACAATGAAGTTTCGAGTGTGATTACTATTATTATTGTAAATGATACAATCGAATAAACCCTGCCTAGAAACCAAGCCTCATAGGGTATTTATTAATAAAAATAATGCTAAGCAACACTTGGAATTTTAAGCTTATCACTTTAATTGTGAGTCAAAAGAGAATCACTACAAAATAACATATCTTTAATATAGATAAAAGTATACTCTAGAAAATGTTAATTACATATAAAAAAAGCTATGCTTTTCAATAAGTTAATTCAAACATCTAGAGCTCTGATGATTCATTTTTACAAAAAACAGAAAAAAAAAGTATTGTTGTAGAGTTGACACATGTAATTTTCAACCGGACACAAAAAAAAATAGTTATATAAAAAGTTATTAATAACTGGTTTTAAGTATTTTCTCTTGCGTAACTAGATATTCAGCTCTTATTAACATGAAAGGCTGTCTGTATGTTCTCAGATGAAATCTTTCATGAACTATCTCAAGAAAAAAATCATTATGTATATAATTATCACCTGATCATTAATGGGTAATGAAATCACCTCAAAATACCCTGACATGTTTATATTTTCTCACCCCTTGTTATTTTTAAAAGTATTATATCGAATTTTTGTGACACTGGAAAAGATGAAGAAGAGATGAAATTGATCTCTCCCAAAAATGTCCTATCTTACATATAATTTGATAAGCCCATTTCCGGTATTAGAAATAACGAGGAAATCACTGAACATATTTTGACAAACGTCCACTCATTTTAACGGTTAGGAGTCCATGATGTCGGAAAAAATATTATCTTTCCACGAAAATCCGATTGTCACCGAGAATTTTCAGTTTTTCATTCTTTGTTTAATCAACATGGAAACCGTTATTTGTTGCATGGCTGTAAATCTCTAAACAAAATGTCTCTTTTGCTAATCAATAATAAATCAATCTTTATTTGTTGGTCCGAACACATCACAATTTTCTCTTGGAATGAATATTTCTCTTTGGATGCTGGTCATAACACATCTAAATTGAGATTCCTAAACTGGGGAAACATTTATTTTTTTATTGAAATGTTATTATTGTTAATTCGCATTTAAATCAATAATATTGAGCATCATTCAAAAATTTAATAGGTTAAGTTGTTAAGTTCTTGAAAATATTGTGTAAGTTTTGTTTTGCTCATGGTAAAAGGATGTTTAAATATGTTGAGGCATGTATTAGAAGCTCAAAAAAGATAGAATGATCTTAAATATTGTTAAAAAAATAGCCATTTTAACTATCTAAGTATGACTTTTGGTGTTAATTTTTTTTTAAATAATGGGTTTTGTTGTTCATTTTATTCAAATAATGTATTTTATTCAAATAATGATTTTATTCAAATATGTGCTTTGATGTTTATCAATATATTACAAATATGTTTCCATGTTGATACTTATTTTTGAGGGAATGATATTTCAAAGTAATGCAGTGTTTGAGTACTATTTATATTTTTGCATTCTCTCTCTCTATCAGACTCTCTCACTCTCTCACACACTCTCTCACGCTCTCTCACTACACACACATACACACATACATATTCATTCTATAAAACTCTTTCTAGCATAATCTTTTCTCATTCTCTCTCTCATACCTTATCTCTCTCTCTCACACACTATCTAGCATCATATACACTCCTTATCACACAATTTCTCTCACATTATATTTATCAAACTCTCTCTCTATTAAGATCTCTCTCAAATGCTCTCCCTCAAACGCTCTCTCACAAATGCTTTCTCTCTCAAACTCTCTCTTTAATTCAATCTCACTTTCTCAATCTCACTGTATCGATCTCACTCTCTATTAAAACTTACTCTTTCTCTATCCACTCTCTCTCAAACTCGCTCTCTTAATTTTTCTCTCTAACTCTTTCTCTAACGCCCTCTCTCAATCTACTTTTCTCTCTCCAAACTAATCTATCTCTCTCTAACTTTCCTTCTCAAACTCTCTCCCTCACACGCCCTAACATTTTCTTTCTCTTTCTCACAATATTGCTCCCTAAATTTTACACGTGCTCTTTCACACACACACACACACACACACACACTCTATCTCTCTCTCTCCCTTCCACATTTTATCACGTATTCTCCCTTGCATATTCTCTTTCTCCCACACACTTTCTCTCACACACTCGCTCTCTCTCTCTCTCTCTCCTCCTACACACACTCTTTTTCTCTTCTCCCAGTATTTCTCTCACTAAAACACACACACATACATACTCTCACTATCACTCGCTAACACTCATTCAATCTCTCTCAATTTCTCATTCTCTTTCTCCTATACCCACTTTCTTAAACTCAAAATCTATTTTTCACACTCACCCACACACTTACACAATCACTCGTTCGAACACTTACACTCTCATTTTCACTATCACATTTTATCACTCTCTCTATCATATATCTTAATATATATTATTTTATAAGCCCGTTTCCAGTAATATAAACTACGAGGAAATGACTGAACAGATTTTGACAAACGAACACTCATTTTAAAGATAAGAGAATCAGGATGCCAGTAAAAATAGCGGCCTAAAATTAAAACCCAACTTTTCTAGCAAATTCTCCGTATTTTCCTTCTGTGTGGACAGTGGCTCATCTGTACAATCATTCTTTGTTTACATAACCATGGAAACCATGATTAGTGTATAGCTGTATATTACTGGTAAATAGAATATTTGTCTTTGTTTAAAAATAATATCAGCTCAATCGTTTCTTGAGTGGTTTGGTGCAATAAATTAGTAAAGATCTGGGAGAGGGGTCGTTTTAAAGTTCTCATCTGGAAGTGAAGGAGGGAAATGTACGTTTTTATTGAAATTACACACCTAAAACCAAATATATAAGTAAAGTTGATAGCCTTTGCCGAGTAAATTTTTAACTAAAAAGTAAGTGAGGGCTTCTTATATAGATCCTTTCCCAATACAAATTTAAAACACATTTCAGTGCAATAATCTGCAGCAATCGATGCAACGACACACTAGTTTATATAGAAAGGTGGTTTATGGCCATGGTTAACATAATATTCACAGGCCATATAATCCAAAAATTTCCCCTGAAAATTTTCACTTGAAGTTCCCCAAGGGCTACTCCTGGCCTTTTGAATACTTTTAACTGCCAAAAGCCTCTAGTAAAACGAAACCAACTCAGCTAATTAAAATAATGTTCCATCTTTTAAACCAGTTCTGGCTTCCAACACCCATTACAAGCAAAATTTTCCAGGCTTACATAATCATTATAACAAATTTTCAAACATTGAATGACTACTTTAGAATAACTTAACAATATAATTTTACGGATAAATATTAAACAGATTAATTTCAAATCTTGCACAAAAAGAGACAGCGTACTTAAACAGAGAGATTTCCTGAGCGTCTAAGAAAATAGATATAATAATATTTCCAAAACTTTAAAGTAGGTAGTTTTAAAATCAGCCAGTAGGCAAATTAAAAGTTGGCGATAGCCCGACTGTTTATTTAAGAAAGAAGTCTCAACTATAACATTAAAGAAAAACTCACAGGGTATAACCAAGTAAGTAGATTACAGATGTTGATAACTGGTAAGCAAACAATCAATATCCTAAACTTTAGGAGTTGTATAAACTGAAAGAAATAAAAAAGAATAAAAAATAAAAAGTAAAGTTATCAACAGATTTGAGTATTTGAAAGCCTGAGTCAACAGTCTATCAAATAAAAATATATTAAAAATCACATTTTAGCAAAAATTACATCACACTTACGACTGACTTTTGAAAATCCTCATATATTTTAAAAATTATTCACACAATTGGGTTTCAAATGTGTATCTTGGGTGTGTTTGATATGCCACATTATTCTGTATACTACTTGTTTTGGTGGTAAACATTTGTTTTAAATGATATTGCACTTCATGTTTAGTTACCAATGGGGTGAAACTGGGTTATATATAATTTAGAGAAAATATTACACTATATTAATAGAGAGAAATAGAGAAACCAATTAGGGAAACACATTCTCATTACATTCATTCGAATTCCAATCCTCCTATAACCAGCAATATAGTGCCTTGAACATTGCGACTACAGATTAAGTTAATTTCAAAAGTGATTTTAAATTTGGTTTTAGTGATACAGCTATTTTAAACCTTACTTGATATAACTTTCTTCGTAAATGTGTGTGTATCAAGCGACGTATTCTGGCTTGCATTTCATTTATTGGCCACCCCTGAACTAATTAAAACATAAGTGCAAGTGGTAAAAGGAGAAATAATATAATTTTAAAAAAGATCCTTTCAACAGGACATCTTCATTTTCACTTCAAAAAGTTCTGGAAGACACTCCATAAAAATAATTAAACAAAAATTGTTTTTACTACTTTTGTTTTGAAAGTTGAAGAGAGTGATATAATTTGAGGAGAATTTCTTGTCACTTTGTTTACTACAACAAATGAGTCGAGAGATAGTAAAGTGAGATAGAGAGCTATTTGTTTTACCAAGGTGGCTTTGTTAAAGATAAGCTTCATTTTAGAAATTGAATCTAATCTGAGATGGATTTCAAAAATTAACGCTACGCTTTCATTTAGTAAGAAAAATAATAGTGATATCAAATATGCAATAAACAAAATATTTTCAATTTAAATTTTATATAGTAAAAGTATTAACATAAATATATAACAATAATTCGTAGGATTTGAGGTGGAAGGGATATAGAGGAAAAACGACGATGAATTCAAATTATTTATTAAGTCAAACAAGTAGAGAAGGTGAAGTTTTAGAATAAAACTAAATGATAAGAAATATTTGCTAAAACTTTCTCATATTATAAAGCTTCGAAATTTTTGTTCAAAACTAAGATTTTAATCTTAAGTTAAAAACAAAAACATAAATTTGTTAATATGATAAGCAATCTTTATTTATAATTTTTAAACAAAAATTTTCACATAGTTTTTAGCACATTTGCCAATTGAACACCAGTGATATTGAAATTATCAATATAAAGACTCAAAAAAATTGAATTTGACTCATTTGTAATTTCACTAATGAAAATAAAGATAATGGATTTCAACTACTTATATGTTTATCATCGTTATCATTTTATATACAAATTAAATGAAACATAATAATAAAATTTAGGCCCCTACATAAAATTCAATCAATCTATACTAAAAAACTTAGTTCTAGTTATTAAAAAAAAATCCAATTTATTAACTCTATAAACCAAATTACTAAAATTTCCCCCTGTTATTTGCTAAGTTATTTATAAACTACCCTAAAATTGTCTGTAATTGATAAAAATAAAAACTAATTATTTTTAGCTTGATAAATTGTCTTCAGATATGCCTAACTACATTAAAATCAATCGTTAAGGCTGATTTATAAAAATGTCAAGCTTTCCATAGCCTGTCGTAAGTAAGTTAAAGTAATTTATTTTATAAAAACAAAGATACATTATTATTGATCGTGTAAAATATTCCCCCGATATCTATTTTGAACAAAATAACAATAACTTTTTTTTAAAGTGTATCCAAATTTCCACAAAAATAAGTGATCAGTAAACTACTATTATATAAATATTAATAAGAAGACACATGAATACTATTATTAGTACTTAAAAAAACTTTACTTATAGACTACCCATTTTAATCTAAATCGTTTGAGCCACTTGGGAAATATTTTATATTTTGAAAAATGGGTTCACATAAACTAACTTTGTAGTCTACGTTAAGTTATTGAAAAATACATAACTATACAGAAAACTGAGTTCCCGTATAAAGATTTTGAACCAAATACATATATTAAGCTTCCTTTTTTTTATTTTTGTGGGTGCACTGTGCGTCTTGCTGACCACAAGTAATTATCGAATATTTATACCAAAAGAGTAGGTGGGAGGAAATAATAATTAATGAAAATGTAACCGAATCTGTGTGTAAGTTGAGTAAACAATCATTTAGGAAATAGGGTACTCAATAAACCCAGCCAGTTTTTGAACCCCAATCTCCCCATAGCTGGAAACCAATACCAAATTACTCTTAGTTTGACGACTTATTCTATATACTCACTGATGTGGGCATGTTTTGTATTTTAAAACCAAGAATTTCAGAGTTTTCACGTTGTTTGGTTGTAACATTGGCATTTAGTCCATTAATACGTATTTGGTGTATTAGATATACTCGTGTTATTAAGAATTTGAAGGCCATGTCATCTTTAGATGTCTATAATATAATAAAACAGAACTAGGAGGGGATTATTAAGAAAACGAACCTCCAATAAATAATAAACATGAAGAAGCCATTTCTAGTATACTCGTTTGAATTCACACTTTTCGGAGGATCATTGCCAAGCACCGCAGGCTATGGGAATGCCAGTGTGAATCTAATATAAAAATACTGCCCTTGAGTGAACCTTGACAATAATAATCTCAATAGTAAGCATAAAAAAATTAAGATCATTAATGAGCATTAATATTAGCTCAGTGAGTATATCAAGAATTTTCGTCTTATTTCCCCACTTCTATTCGACGTAACTTACACGAGATAACTAGCTCCAAGGCAAATTATTTTATGACCCCGTACACATGAGCGATGTTTTCGTGCGTAATTTAATAGAAGTAAATTATTACGGGTGAGCGACCAACTATCCTGATGACTATCGGAAAGCAAGTAACTGTCAGTAAAAGTTTTTAGTAGTTCAGGTCCTAGTTTTCAGCGATGTTTAGTTACAAACGAATGCGTGGATGAAATACACGTTTTCCTACATTAGAAAATTGAACGATGATATCCTTGTCCTTAAAACAATAGTAAAATGATTTTTCCTTTTGTTTAAAATTAAGTTGGAAAGAAGTGTTTTTAGTCAAATTTACTTTTATTTCAAAGAATACCATGATTTGGTCCATAATATACATTAAAATTTTAATTTATAAATACATATGCCGTTTTCTGAAAATAATTAATACTCATGTTTGTGTTGGCAATCTCAACTATTCACCAACATATGGATAAAAAAATTACCGCGTGGGAGTACAAAGTGTTTTTCATAGTAACTATCTCACAGATATTTTGTGATAGTTGGCTTCTTGCTATCATTATTTGAATATAAATTCCTCTATTTAATTTAGTACGAAAATATCGCACGTATTTTTGTAGATCATTGTATTTCTTTCTAGACCTTATTCGTCTCGAAGAAGGGATGGTCGCAGGCGTTGGTTGGAAGGAAAAGTAGTTTGGCTCAGCTGTATGAAATATCGGGAGCGTAGACAACAAAGCCTGGGCCTTGGGATACGTCCTGGGAATCCCTATTTACTCTTCACCCGTCCTCTCACTTACCCCACCCACCCTGCTTCAAATCACCTCCCTTAGACCTTTCCATCTCGTCAAGCTCGTGTCTAGCTACATCTTCTGTTTCTTCTTCTGGTAGAAGAAGGTTCCAACCCGACATCACTCTGGATTTACACTCGACACGTCTCAGCAGAGACCCTACACCCCACACCCCTCTACCGCCTAGGATCACCCTCTCATTTCATTCTTCCCTACCCTCTCTCTCTCTTTCTCTTCTCATTTCCTGCATGACTTTTCGCACTGTGTTCTTCCACTTTCCGTGTTCTCTTAAAGACGAGACGATTTCCATTAGCATATAGTTTCTATTCTTATTCTACTTCACGTATTTATATTTTTAAATTAAGGAGGGTTATTTAGCTACTTACCGTTGTTTGACTTACCAAGATTTGTTTTGGTAGGGTTGAAGTAAGATATATGGGCTAGAGATGAATAGGGTTGTGTTTAACAGAAAGTGTACTCACGTTTGTGTGAAGATAGAGCCAGTTAGAAAAAATATAATCTCACTATCCATGTGTGGGACTCAAACCCTGAACCCACGGTTACAAAAAAAAAACCCAGCTTGGATGAGCCTGGCATCTAGATGAAATTCTCATATATGCAGGTGATTTACATATTAGAGCTTTTTTTCGTAGTTCTTTAAAGACCAACAAATTAGAGCCTTACACCTGAAAAGTATTTAATAAACGAGTATATTTTTGTAATGGTTAACTTTCTATGGAAATCATTCTTACCATATAATGTTTTTTTAAAATTAAATTTCGAGCATTGATATAAGCTAGCTTGGTGCTCCATCAAGTGCTGGAATAAGCTGAGTCTACAGGAGATGCAGCTCAGAGACCCGCTAGTTCATGGGCCCAGGCTTTTGAGTCAGCCTGGATTGTATAATGCTACTTCAACAGGAAATAAATTATTCATATGGTGGGGAATATCCCCCCCCCCCCCCCNTCTACTTCAAAAGGAAAAAAATTTTTCTATTGGGGGGGAATATCCCCCCCCCCCCCAGGATGCCATCACTACTTGACTTATGTTGGTAGAGTTTTAAACACTTTTTGTCACTTTTACTAAACAAAACAATGAATGCAAATCAACACGTACCTATACATTACAATCTTAGACACATTATACAATATTTAAATATAAATTGAACTTACTTCACAACCCAACTATCTTCACCTGTCAAATTTAACTTTAGTGCCAAATTAATACACTCTGCAAAACTTATGAATACTTCAAAATGAAGGACAATATTGTATTGTACCAATAATTTAATATTGACAAAATAATACTATAAGGTCACTACGTAGGAAATCTGAGCTGTAGGGTTAGTCATGCATTATTCCTTTATATGGACGGACAATAATTTATTGCTTATCATTTATGTTTGAGCTTGCACTTGTTTCCTTTCATATACTAAAATTATTATTGTTTTTAAACTTTAGCATCAGTTGAGTTAAATATTGATCAGTGGCGGTGGCTTAGCTAAATTTTGAACTGGTGACAACGTAGAAAATGTTGGAAAGCCGTCGGATATTAACACTGAAACCGTCGTTTGTTTGTTTAATTTTGTCGAACGGGCTGGCTTGAAAGTGCTAACTTGGTACCATTTTCAACTCACGTTTTAATTTTTAATTAAAAATGCACGAATGAAACGTTGAGTCATAATTATTTAGCAATAAATAACAAGGGCAATCTAAATTTAAATAATAGAAATAAAATATACGAGTGATTCTTAAAAAAGCAAGCTAAAAGTATGGTAGAAAAAACACGTTAAAAAACTGTCAAAAGTAACTGGTAAAAGGTCCCACTATTTCTGCAACTTATAGAAACATTCTTATTGGTAAATTAAAATCAACATCTTTTTATACAAGTTATAGGTATATTCTGAAAGCTTTGTTTAATCTAGTGCTAATTTTATAATCATGAAATTCATAGTTATTGTTTATTGGCAACCATGGAACACTTTAACTCTCATATTCAGTTAAGGATTACAAGTTTTTGGTGCTCTAAATATTTCAATAGCCCAAGGCCCCCAAATAACATTGTTCCGGCACTGACTATTTCTCAAACGGATACTTCTGCAATGGCCCATCTTCATTCAAAACGTGGTTCTTAACTATCTCTAATTAAAATTACCTTAAATGTGTTGTAGTTTTGTTCCATAAATAATAATAGTTTGGTTCTTTTACTACTAGTATCAGTACCAAAACTTAATCTATAATTACTATTATGATACTAATAAGTAATTACAACAAAAATGGTTAGATGGCTATAAAGTTATATTTCCATACTTCCATTGTGTTTACTGTTGATTATAATCATAACTGATTTGTACCATTTTTATAAGAGAGAAAATACCGGCATGTAAATGATGGATTATACAGAGTTGATATGCACCTGGAAAACAATGGAGAACTTGGGAAAGTCAATAATTTTATGAAGAATTAATAGCCAGAGCTATTATTTATGCTTATTAGTGGGGATTACTCCACCTAGATATCATATTCTGAAAATT
>CABFWB010007237.1:11039-26439 GCA_902151455.1 Timema bartmani | reverse complement strand
TATTTTTATAAAACCAATAGTTTCTGAGATATTGGCAAATATATTAATACAATTTTGTGAGCTTTAGTGGTTCAGAGATACTACTTAATATTTAACGCAATAATTATCTAATTCCATAGAGTAAGTAAATAAGTTAGTCTCTCAAAAAGTTTGTTCTTTTTCCTTTACCTTTTAGGGAAAATGTTTGTACAGCTATGATCTATCTCTATCATTTTAGACTCAACAGTCAATATTTACCTTTTTTATTAGTCTAAATTTATAAATGATGAATTTAATAGCAATGTGATAACCATAAGATGTCCAACCCCTAATAAAATGTCGAGAATAACTCGGGTTTATTAGTGTATATTATTTCATTTCACTTAATTATATTACGAGTTTTGAGTAAATATCTCAATTTTTTTTAAATGGAATGAGAAAGTCCATGCGGAGTTCCATACTATTTTATTTTTTTTAAGAAATTGACACTTAACAACAATTGAAGCTGGAGTGCAACAAGTTTTGAGAAACCCTGGTTTATACCAATCCTGAGAATTGGTTGGAAACCCACGAAACGAGCGCGTCTCTTCTTGAGCCAGACTAAAGCAAGGTTCGTGTACATACGACTTTAGACAGGACTAGAGAGAAAGAGAGAGAGATGCCGGCCAACAGGTCGTTCAAACTGGTTTGTTCGAGAAACACGGTTTGTCAGGGCCGGGTTCGTGCAGTCGACTCTGAAAGTGATGGAGCGTGCGAGGGGGAAATTGTGACTGGACTTTGAAGGGGAGGGAGGGGGATTATTCTGCAGTCGCTTAGCTAAGGCGGTCCTTTTTTTTTTCTGAGCACTAGGGATGGAATGACACCAGCTTCAGTGGACTAACGGTCTAAGTCCTAATAAGGCATCCCTCTAGTAGAGTGTTTTGCGGAAGACGGAGAGGACGGGTTTCGAATCCCGGTTGGGTTTACTAAGAATGTTTTTTTTCCTACATGGTTCCCCCACTCTCCTTCCACGTAAATGCGGGTAGATTACTTCTAAAATAATTCCTTCCTCATCATTACCCAATTAAAGTAATTATCATACATGCATATAAACTGAACAGAAAGTAGGCCTAAGGCACGGTGATAAAAAAAACTAGAGATGGCCTTTTTTTTCCTAATATTATATTGATGTATTATTCGACACATCACAGGGTGTAGGGTTCGAAAGCTTCGATATATCGCTCAAACTATATTGTTATAGGCCTATCGATTTGTTTCCGAAACATTGAATCGCATTGGTCTGAGCGAACTTGAATAAGTTTGATAAAAATAGGGGAGAAAAATTACACAATTAAAAAAATAGTTAAATGTATTTTTATTTACGAGCTTTAAAGCGTAGGCATTATCTAATATTAAATATATCGATGAATTGATTGATACATCGGATGATAAAAATCAATATCGAAATTTTTGTGAATAAATCAATATAATTTTAATATCGAAATATTGTTGCCTTACTGTCGCCTACCTGTGACGTCACAGATAGGTTTTATCATCTCTAATATTCATACATAACGGGACATGCAGTTGGCACTTTTGGTACATTTTATGAATACCTATAAAATAGCATTACTATTGTAGAAGTTTTCATTGTTGACTACATTTTTTTTATTACATTTTCACAACTGTTATTCTTCCGACGTCGTTCTTACTTACTGTTCCAACGTATTAAAATAATTCGACGACGAAGGGACCCGCTCTTTGCGGGCAGCATAAGTACTAATTTAGCGAGACATCTAGCAATAAAATGTTCAACTACGTGAGAAAGCTGCAGCTATGCCTCCGGCCAGGGTCTATTAAAATAAAAAAAAGTTTGCAAGGAGAGTTTTCCTTTTTTTCAATCAATTCAAGTTTTCTCTAATAAAAGCACCGCTTTCCTGAAGGCAAGACTTCTCACACTACGATATTTATCAGCTTTAACCATTCAAAAACCACACCGATCTTCAAAAACTTAGCATTTTCTGTTGTGTCCATTTGGTCTCGCTAGGAATCTGTCTCACACGCGTGTCAGACTCGTGATCGCAAGACGGGCATTGTTTCTTAAGGTCTTGGTGATGGAAGACCAATAAATGGAAGCTGTGCGGAAAACCACGGGATTCCTGGAAGAAATGGGATTGGGGTGTAGGAGGGGTTTGATAACTATACAGGAAAAACCATTATTTTTAGTCAATCTCATTTTACGGTTGTAGATACAGGACAAAAATTAATTTAATAACGTAAAAGTTGAATAAAAATAATCATACATCTACATTTAATTAGTGATTAATAACAGAAAAAAACATACGTTTCACACAATGTTCTTGTACGTGCACACTAATATATTATCGTAATATCGACATTGAAAAGTGATTATAGATGTATCAGATTGTTTTGTATCGAGAGATGGTGCTTGATTGATGGTTGAATCGATTGATTGAAGCAGTTCCGTGCCCATTCGTTTGGAGCGCTAGTGTGTTTTGGTTTTAACGCTATAGCGGTGTATAAAACGATGGACATAAAAGATTGATATGGTATTAGACGAAATGGCGGAGAAACTTCGTCGGTTAGTACTTCAGTGAACTATAGTAGTTTCACATTGATTAGACTGGCGGACAGAAGCAGGAACAGTACGTGATATAATCGTGTCATGTTTGTTTCTCTGGTTATTATTGTATCAACCCTCCCCCAGGAAATAAAATCCTGAGTACGTCCCTCTTCTAGACCTCACAATTTATTTATTTTGAATAAATATTTGTTCATATTTTTGAACTAAATGTTGGTACAGACTTCCTTTTTTTTATTTGGCTTGGATCTTTCGAAGAAATGAATACAGCATAGTATGGATGTTTCATTTTTAAATCATTTGCATTTCACATGTTTGTGATCAACATTCTTTAAAAGTGGGGATTTAGATTACACGAAGAAAAGGACAATGTTTTTTGGCAGTTATTATGGCAAAACTTTTTTTTTTGCCAAAGTACATAAAAATTGCTTAGGTAAAAAAAAAACATAGAATTTAATTTTCTTCACATGGTGACATAAACAGTTTGTTGAATATCTGTCATGACCATAGCAACATTTAAACTAGAAACTTTTTAAGCGAAGAGAAAAGGTTGTCATAAAATTCCAGGACATCCTTGACAGATGTTCAACAACAGATGTTGAGGTCACCATGTGAAGAAAATTGAACTTTATGCTTGTATTGAAGCAATAATAATAATATTGCACGTCTGGGCTACATAATTTGTAGCACAATACTAATGTCCCGTTGCCCAGGTGACGCCCGAATGTACTAATCGTACATACTTTAGATGGAGGTTCTTTCCATGTCCCGATAATATAAGATGAGATGAGGTGCTGGTGATGGTGAGTATGAAGGTGATGGTGATGGTGAGTATGACGGGGTGGAACCAGTGGAAACACTTAGACCTAACTTAAGCCTAACCAACAAAACCCTGGTGATCGTTGGGGTAACTCCCCTTTCGGTAAAAAAAAAACCTAATTGGAATCGGACCCGAGACTCCTAGGCTCGTAGCCAGGTGTACTGACCACTACACCACAAGGCCGGTTTATTGAAGCAATATTCCAGTTATTTTGACCAAAAAGTGTTTTGAGACAAAAAATACTTACCTTTTCCTGCGTCTCCTTTATTCCCATTTTAATGCGTATAATCTGAACAGGTAGAAAGATACGATGCTTAAAAAATATTTAATCATGCATTCATTATTATTATTATTATTATTATTATTATTATTATTATTATTACTGTTATTATTAAGCTTCCCGGGATACTACATACCACCTGATAGGCTGCCATGAGTGCTCCTAAGATCAGTTACCAAACGTACTCGTTTTGGTGTACCAAAATTGCGTACTATTCTTTTCCCGTATCGAGATCAAAATAAACTCTTTTATTTAATTGTCTAAGCTCTATGATTTTAAAATGTCATAGTTATTGCATTGAAAACAATAGTTTAATTGGTTTGAGTCCAGAAAAAAAAAGAAAAATATTATTTTTTATTAATAAAAGTTGTCAATATTAGTGTAATCTATATTGCTATAATTATTATTGATCCTCTAAATTTTTGTAATATTTGATTAGCGTTACCAATACACGAATTTTTCTTTGTTTAAGTTGCTTGGTTAAAATTAATAAGTTATTAAATTACTTATGTGATATTTGCATTTACAATAATAAAAATAAATAAAATAATTGACAGCCGTTCTTTCCCCGATCGTTATTTTTAGGAAGTATTCTTTTTCCAGGAACCGTATATGGTGAAGTTATATTAGTTGTATGCTTCTACGAAAGAACAGCCCTAAATGAAATGTGAAACGTAATTCCAACCAATATGAATACATAATAAATTTAAAGTTTACAAATAATAATTTAATAGAATAAAATTAATATCATTATTAAATATTTTCTTTTAAAAATCTATTATTATTTTTGATCAACAATGATAACATTTTATTACATTATTAGTGTTGAGTTTTTTTTGGAGAAATGAAAATCACATGACCTCAAGTATGAATAATTAAAAGTAGATCTAGAGTCGCTACTCCCCCAACTCATGGGTCTACATGTCAGGATGGATTAGGCAGTGTTATATAATTATGGGGATCATTTTGATCTTGTTTATTTAAATAGATTAATCACTATAAGAGTGTATAAATGTGATGTGGATTTTCAGAAAAAGTTTAAAGAGTTCGGGGAAAAAAGGTCCTTGTACTGTCAAGTGTCCCTAATCGGTAGTTCTGCGCCCTGACCTCTCTTAGTTGTCCTAACCTCGACTAGTGTAGAACACACGGCTGCTCGATTATGCGCGGTTGTTATATAACTCAGACTTTCAAGATGGTTTGGAGGGCTTCCTCCTCCGTACTTAACAGGGACACAAGCTGTAGAATATTCTCCTCACAAGTTAATGTAACTTGACATCTGAGTATGTAAAGCCCTTCGAAGTAAGCCCCTTAACACCACTGGCGTCCTTCCCGGCTCTCTCTCTCTTGAAAGGGTCTAAGACTCACCGTTATATACCACCGAAAAGAGGGATGTTTTCCCCTGAGTTAATATTTATGCCAATCAATACACCGTATTATGCTAGCTGGCAAAACAATCTCTGTTTTAAAAACATGACCCGATGCATGTGCGTAACTTCAGATGTTAAATAATTGACAGTACGATTGCTTAAGCTTACGTCATCTTTGCATGCTTTTGATTATTTACGTCTGCAAGCCATGACACTAGTAAATTTGTCTAGCTGTCAGACATATGAGTAATTAGCGTTTTATTATTAGGAGGCGAGGGATGGTGGATACAGAGGGAAAAAAAACACTTTAAATTAGAAATTAAAAGTTATTTCGTACTTAATTAATAACACTAATAATACAAAATGATCCAAACGTGGATTTTTAATTTTCTGGATCCCCCCACTATTATTAGGGGTAGCGTATCCCCATTTCTAACGACACTCGTACTCTTAGATAAGATTCTTACACATTAGAGTGATTAGACTATATATTACAAATTCTGAAATTAGTAATTCACCGGACATTAATGATTCTAAAATTAAGTATGTTCCCTACCTGTGACATCATGGCTGGTAAAAATAGGATTTCTGATGATAATAATGTTTTCATCTTTATTGGGGGATTTTAAAGATATTAGGCCCAACATTAAAACAAACACCATAAATTCTTTAAAAATTAAAAACAGCCGTACATTATGCACTTTTAAAAAAAATTAAAGTAGTATTTTTTCCAACTTTTTAAATCGTCTGGATGTTGATCTACTAACGAAAATGGTCTTTAATAATTTTCATGCCAGGATGAAGATTAAAACATTCCGTGTAAACATAATGATTATCTATAATAGAAAACCGGAAAAAGGTAATTTTAAATTGCAAGTCAATAATACCCAGATGCAAACAGTGGAAGGAGTGTGTATACTCTTGTGAGAAATAAGGGAAGTGCTATCAGCAGATAATTAAGAAGCCATACAGGATGAATGGCTGGTCTTATTCCCCCTCTTTCTATTTCGTACATTGATGTCGAAGTGTGTTAGGATTTAAAGTGTAATTGCTTCAAGTTAAAATTCAACCAGCCTCGCAAAATAACTTAAAATTCACCAAGTGTTAAGATGCAACCAGCTTCATAAAATAATTTTGAATTCACCAAGTGTTAAGATGAGACCAGCTTCGCAAAATAATTTTGAATTCACCAAGTGTTAAGATGCGACCAGCTTCGCAAAATAACTTAGAACTCACGAAGTGTTAAGATGCGACCAGCTTCGCAAAATAATTTTGAATTCACCAAGTGTTAAGATGAGACCAGCTTCGCAAAATAATTTTGAATTCACCAAGTGTTAAGATGCGACCAGCTTCGCAAAATAATTTTGAATTCACCATGTGTTAAGATGCGACCAGCTTCGCAAAATAACTTCGAATTCACCAAGTAGGTAACGCCGGTCTCCTTGGATTGGGCGGATTGTCTGGCAGTTGGCTTCAGTCGTGGTCCGGGAGGCTGGGTCGCTGCAACTCTACACAATCTCAATCTATTTGGTTAGAACCTTGGAATGTTGCTGGGCAGGTTTAGAGGAGGGGGAAGAAAAAAAAAAATGGCCGGCGGAGTACAGTCACGTACAAA
The DNA here is from genome assembly GCA_902151455.1 of Timema bartmani. Classification (NCBI taxonomy): domain Eukaryota; kingdom Metazoa; phylum Arthropoda; class Insecta; order Phasmatodea; family Timematidae; genus Timema; species Timema bartmani. Next base: position 19,797 of record CABFWB010007237.1, on the reverse strand, counting down.
AAAAACATCACCACCCGCTCCTAGTGGAGGCGTGCTGTCTCCAGACGTCTAGAGGGGCGGGGCGGTTGGGGGTGGGGGGGAAGTAGATGTTAGTAAAATAAAAAAATTAATTATTCAAAAAATATATATATATGATTTTGAGACAGGTTTTCTTACTTTTACATGATGATAAGAAATTTAGGGCTTATGAAAACAAAATACTGTCCTTCTGAAAATATATGTGTTACATTATGATAAATAATAATTGTACTCATCACCATACATTGTTAAAGTAATCAAATTTCGCAGGTTATGGTGTGCAGGACATGCAGCGCGAATGTGTTCAGTGTACTCACCGGAAAACTTATTGGTAAGAGACCATTGGGAAGACCAAGACGCAGATGGGAGGATAACATTAGAATGGAGCTGTAAGAGATAGAGTGTAGTGAGGTGGACTGGATATAATTAGCTCAAGATAGGGATAGGTTGTAATGAGGTGGACTGGATAGAACTAGCTCAAGATAGGGATAGAGTGTAGTGAGGATGGACTGGATAGAGCTAGCTAAAGATAGGTATAGGGTGTAGTGAGGTGGACTGGATATAACAAGCTCAAGATAAAGATAGGATGTAAAGAGGTGAACTGGATAGAACTAGCTAAAGGTAGAGAGTGTACAATGAGGTGGACTGGATAGAACTAGCTCAAGATAAAAATAGGGTGTATTGTTCGTATGAACAATGTTTCTTACTTACTTACTAACCCTATGGCATTAGTAACTCGAAAGCTCAATGCCACACTTACATTAATGGACGTCACCTAACCCTAACGTGAGCTAATTCTATCCATTACACTCAATCTCTTTCAGGAATATTCTAATGTTATCCTCCCATCTGAGTCCAGGTCTTATCAATCGTCTCTTCCCATTGGGTTTACCATTCAATACTCTGAACATGGTTCTAGATTCTTACATTCGCACTTCTAATTTCTGTCCACCGTAATCTGCGAGATTTGATAACCTTCTTCACAATATCTGGGGATGAGTAAAGGGTATATAACTCATAATTAAGTGGCATCTTACACTCTCCAGTATCTTCATCCTTTTTTGGCCTTATTATCTTCTTAAGTACTTTGTTTTCTAACACACTAGATTTTTTTGTCGTGTAAGGTAAGAGCCCATGTTTCTCAACCTAAGAGAACAACTGGTAGAATTATTGTATTTCTTTTAGCACCAAGTCTTACGCTTGTGTTCTAGTTACACTTATGTGTTAGGGATTAGGGAGGTTTAATTTAGAGAAAGTGTACCAGCATTTGCGTCGAGGAAGAGGGGGGAAAACAGTTTTGAAAAAAAACTCCGTACATCCGACCGAGATTCGAATCTCGATCTCCCAGTCATCGACAGTACTGCGAGAGTAATGCCTTAAACCATGCGGTCACCGAAGCGCTTTTTTTTTTACATTCCTTGACAGAATGCTTTTGTTTTAGACTATTATATCCGCGTCTTATTTCTCGTCTGGATTATAAGCATTTAATCACACTAATGGAGTGGGGATGAGGAAAGTTAGAATTCAAAAGCATTGATCTCTATACTATAACTGGATGGACATCTGTGGCTGAAATTTTCGAGCTGTCGTCTGCATACCATTGGGTAAGAGAGAAAGAAACTTTCGGGTATCTCTTTCTCTCTTTCACCCGTACAAGGCAATGTGGCATTTTGACATCGTTCATTAATTTGACTGAATATATGAGATACATCAATGTGAGAGTGGTTAAATTAAATAAATATTTTAGTTAAAGCTTTGAAGAGCATATAAAAGTTCCAAACTGGTTCGTTTTTTCTTTAAATAAGTTGATGTAGCCTAATATGTACGATAATTTTTGAAGGAAGCTTACTTTTAAGGCTTTATCTCGTACTAGAATCCTACCCTATAGTTGTGTTTAGTTAGGGTAAAAGACCTTCCAGAAGGAAATTTCTACTTCTGTTCTAAATTGCCGTTCATCCTACCAAAATATTATATATATGATAGTATTCTAGTACGAAATAAAGCCTTACAGATTGGAATTATTACTAAAATAAGGGTTTAGTAGATACTGTACTTCCTACAAGCCAATAACCTAAATTATCATTTGAACGTAAGACTTCTACACAAAGTGTGTCATTCAAACAAATGTAATACAGTTTTTAGCTAACTTGTTTCATTATAGTTATCGAAATTTCAACATAATATGGTTTCTGAAAGATATGAGCCAACTTAAAAAAACAGGTATTATTACAATAATACTTTCCACAAGCCTATAACCTAAGTGATAGTTTGAATGCATGGCAACTATTCAAAGTTTGTCATTCAAACATATATAATCAAGTTTTAAGATACCTTATTCATTATATTTACCGAACTTTCAATATAATATTGTTTATGAAACCAATATACAAGCTAATAACCAACTTTAAATATAAGTGTTGTCGTGGCAGACTGTAAACAACATTGATGATAACTACATAAAAATTGAAATATCTAAGGTTTTATTCGTATTTGTACAGTATTACTTGTAAAACTGGATTGTATATCCTTTAATGTAAATGTTTCTTCAGGAAAGTGTGGTATAATACTTCACTATTTTCAAACAATAACACTTTTATCCAACAGAGACATGTTTTCGCATAAGAACATTTAAAGAAACCGTTAAATCTTCCCCCCCCCTCAGTGTAGCAGTCGATACACTTGAGCGTCACGCTTATGTCCTTGGAATGTGCATGTGTATGTCCATCCAGTTATATTATAGAGATCAATGTTCAAAAGATGTGCACCCAAATTGGCGTGAGGGGAGAGTGAGAATAAATTTAGAGGGTGAAAACACACATAGCCGGGATTCAAGTCCTGGGCCGTGTCTGAATAGTCTGTCCCCTACGCACTTGTGCATTTTACCGCGCGCTTTAAAATAACACGTTTCTTGCGCCCCTAATACATAGGGTACATGATAGTTTTCAGACAGCAAAGTACAGCTAGAGCCATCTGGTGGATAATTCTAGAACATGCGTTTCCATGGTAACAATATTGAATTTTGATAGTGTTTTGTCAATGGTGGCATATTTTTTAAGGCGCAAATTCATATTTATCATTTATCTTTAGATAAAAGTAAAATGAGGTTAAGCTATATTTTTTTATTTATTTAACCGCTTTATGTGTTATTGCCAAAACACGTATTTTGAAAACGTGCGCCGAAAATGGTCAATCCTATCACAGTTTTATAAACTTTAAAATTTTTGTGTAGCTGGACAAACTAGGCCGAGCTTACATTAATATCAAGTTGTTTTAAAGCATGTAAAAGTATTGCCAGATAAATACATCGGCCTATAGGAATTCCAAAATAAATTATTTGAGTTACATGTTGTTTTGAAACATTTTGCCGGAACGAGTGACTGCTGAATAAACAAAGAAATTACAGATCCGCCAAAAGGAGTGCGATGTACGCAGGGATACCAAAGAGCAGGTCAAGCATTTTTGCATATGTAGAGAAATGGTTAAATATATACTTATATTATATAAATATATATATATTGCCCTAATTGATTTACTTATATATGCTAAGTATTATTTTCAAACAAATTTTACTGAAGATCTTTTAGCTCGTAAATAAGTTTCCTTTTGACAGAGATTTTCACACTAGAAAGAGAAATGTAACCGTTGAACATCATCTATATAAACAAAGAAAAAACCATGATAGTTTTATTTAACATTATGTGAATGTTTTATTCAATTTTCACAAAATATATAATACTTTTACTCAATATAAAAAACTAGGTTAACTAAAGTGCGCGATAAAGGGCAAGTCGTATGTGCCCCTTAGTAAAGTGCACAATAAGGGGTGCAATTGTAGCCTACACTTTAAGAGAATTCAGACACCATAAAAAATCACTTCCGGCTTTTAAGCTGACTCCATTGCAACTTTAAAGTGCACATGGCTTCCATGGGCCCTTAGACGAACTATTCAGACACGGTCCATAGGCTTGCAATTTTAGACTGCGTGACCACCGGCGTGGTTCATTAAGCAACGTTAATTTATTACATTTTATACATTGGTAAAAAAAAAATTTGTTAACTTGTAAATGGACCGTCAACTCTGTGAAGTTGTTTGTTCCAATAAAGACCAAACACATCAATACACTCCAACTCCAGCAGTAGCTGGATACTAAGGTGACCAATCGTCCTCCTTTAGGGAGGACAGTCCTTCTTTTGTAGGTTCTGTCCTTCCTCGAAAACTGTCCTCCTACCTGTCCTCCTTTTCGATATTTTAAAACTAATCTGTTAATCTCTGTATTCAGAGATGCCGCGCCAAACTGTTCCACGTCATGTGACGATACATTTCGGAAAGACGCGATTATGAAACGCATGCGCAGTGCATATTGTTAGAAAATGATATATTGAAAAAAAATATTTATTCAATGGAAAAATACTCGTTTAATTAAATAATTAAAAGGGATATAAGCATAATTAGTGTATTTTTGTTTGAATTAATAAAATGTTTCATTTATTTACGTTGTACTTTTTTCTTAAATTTTTTGTCATCCTTTTAATTGTAAAAAAATTGGTCACCTTATGGATACTACTCTTTATTGAGGTATTTCTGTCAGGGGGAAAAAAAGTTGCTTCAGATTTTCTTGGATTTTCTCTTGATTATCTATTCTAAGACCTCTTCAAACAAACAGAAATATCGGAAATTACCGAGAAAAGAAGGTATCGCGAGTTAGTTTTTTTTTAATGACAAAATTATTTTGGTAAAAACAAATGAAAAATTTTTCTTTTGATACATTTAGTTTTCCAGAGGTACCGGGTTCGATTAATAAGTGACAAAGTATGACCATTTTTAGAACTATTTAACACTGTATGATTTGTGTTTCAATGCCATATTTTACAAAACCCACCGAATGCAACTACCAAAAATTACAGTTTTAATAAGTTATTTTGAATGTCTGATACCGTTACACTATAAGTAAAAGCAACCTCAAGGAAGATTTATCTAAGATGGAGAGGAGACAAACAAACAATTCTGTCATCGTTAAAAAATATATGGCGCATGGCTAGTATGTGACATGAGGGGCATCGCCATCTTGAGCTTGGAATAAATAAACGGTGTACACATTAAAAAAAAATCGTTCCATACCTACAATCAAATTTTTTCATAGGAAAGGCCATTTCAAAAGCACATTTTTAGGCCTATTTCCCACGGCCAAAATTGATAACATTTTAGTTGCATGATAATGGTTTGATAGTATATCATAAGTGACAGGTACAGATAACATTATTTGGCGTATGAATACGTTAAAGTATATCTAGTGACGTCTACCTTTAAAATAAGGCTCTTTAAAACAAAACAAAATTGTACTATATCCAAGATTTGAATCCAAGCACGCATTTGTAAGTAGTATTTTTTCAACACAAAGGCTGAAAATCATTGTAATTACAGGAGGGTCTGTATGGAGGTAACCACAATTCAATTAATTTAAATTTGTTGAAAAATGGCACTATTTACTAATTTGAACTAACGTTTATAGAACATAGGCTTTGTTATTACTCAAGAATAGGAAAGGATTATATAAATTGGCTTTCTTATACACCAAATTAATTGTCATTTTATCATCCTTCGTTAATATTATCAATTAGTTCTAGAGTCGGACTATGCTATGTATAAACAAATAAAGTGCCAATAGTTATGATTTTGAGCTAGGAGTGCTATCTTGTAGTTAACGAATGAACCACTATGCGTACTTTATACATTTTCTTACTAGATGGCGGTATATTAACGTTTCAACCTAGGGCCCATTTGGTAAAACTCACACATTAGATTAGCATTCTACATTGTAATTTGTAATCTACAAGAAATGATATACTATTAAGTCGGGTAATAATCTAATTTACCAGATCATTAAAAAAAAGATGGATTGTGAGAGGGTGAGGAAGGAAGGGGTGGTGACGTAAAATCTTACAATCCCTTTCGAGGGGAGAGAGGGAGGTTGAAAATCACGAGAAAAAAAGCCTTAGGTACCACTTAATTTAAGGATGACCGATGAACCCCAAGAGAGTGCAGAACTCAGAAATAAACATAGGAAGGGCTAAGGCCTCCTGATGTCCCTGCAGTGGTGAGTTTATTGGATCCACGGCACTAGGAAAAAACATTGTTAACAGGAAAAGGACATACGGTACTTAATGACCTAGTGGGTTGGTTGAAGACGCAAGAAGAAATCATAATATCTATAAAGCGAAAGTACTGACTAACACACTCATCACTAATTCTCACACTTCCCACGAAGCAAGAGGGCTGAAATTTGGCACAGGTGTTCCTTATAAGCTTATTGTAACTACACGTTTTAATATGCAACTCCAAGAGACGGTAGATGTCTGTAGTTTATATTTTGCTGAATTTTGTGGTGTTTGTAGCGTCTGTGTGAGAGGGCCCGGCCCAGGGCGGTGTGAGACCTGTCCAGCCTCGCTCAGTTGATAACGCCCCAGGCAGTCGGCAAAGGGGCCTGCCGAAGATAAAACTCCCCATAAGAAACGATATATCTATCACCTCGTCGCGGTGTTTCTCGGGTAGCGCTAAGAACCATGCCATTAAGCTTCAAACAAAAATTCCTCATTTTCATCTAAAAATAAATAAATAACACAATATCCCAAGCAAAGAACAGGGATTCAGTTAGTAGTCAATAAAAAGCAAAGTTTAAAGTCTCCTGATTTTTTTTAGCCCCCATTTGGGTTATATGCTTATATACTAATTACGCTAATGGTTTTAGGGTTGAGGAAGGTTGAATTTAGAGATAGTGTTCCCGCATTTGCTTGGAGAGACAGATTGGAAAACCATTAAGGAAAAACAACCATCAGTACACTCAACCAGAAATGAATCACGATCTACCCATCATCAACAGTCTAGTCTATTGCGAGAGTAGCGCCTTACACTATGCGGCCACCAAAGCAGGTTTTATCTTTCTTGACAATACTTTTAAAGGAGGTGCTCTAGCCAAAGTACAGTCAGTGTTTTACTCTCTTCTGATGAAGAAAGGACCTGATGTACCCTGAAAATTACTGTTATATGTTTCGTTATGTATTAACCAGGGGTTTGGAGTCGGTAAAAATGTACTGACTCCACTTCAAAATAAAAATGTATAATACTATAGCAATATTTTATAATTTTTTCATTATTTAAGACTGACAAATTTATTTAAATATAAATTCACAATGCCAAAGAAGCCTCCCATGAAGTAATCTATATTGAAGCATTTTACTGCAGTCAATTTGTTATTACTAATTAATATACTTTAGCTGGTGGCGAGTTTTTCTATTGAGCCAAGGATCCCCGAGTTCGCTTCCCGGCATGGCCGAAAAATTTATCATTGGTGAAATCCCTTTTACAGTGATGAATTAACAGCCAGGGACTGGACGTTGTGCCTGTTCTAGTCTTAAGTTAAATTATAAGGTATATGAAGCTACGACCTAGCGAGTCGGTAGTGGAAAATATATGGCTTGAATAATAAAACTGACACAGGCCACAGGCTGGAAACTGTAATGGATGTAAGTCATCTATGAAGAAGTAGGATTCAGGCAGTAGAAAAATAGAAGAATCTTGGAGTCAAAGGCTTGGCGTACTGACATCGATTTTCTATTAAGTTTGTAGACCTTAACCTTCTATCCTCCTCTCAATATTTATTAGCATGGTCCGAATTTTTATGACATATCATTTTATTGGTACATCACAAACAACGCTCATGTGTTCATAGATTCTGTTCTTTATCCGCACCAACCCCCATTTTTTTTGTCTTTTATTTCTTCAAGGAAAACCTCTTTTCACTTATTGAGGTATTTTTTTATATTTGGAAGAAGGTGGATATAAACATATTAAAAGAGGACAAACATAATCTGGCTTTTATAATGAAAAGAAGAACAAAGTTCACACTTTACACTGCTGCCATTGCACAAAGAGGAAATGGCTGCCTCTTGAAGAAAATCAATCGTTACCGCGCAATCCCCTAACTTCCTCTTGAAGAGTTTCGATAGAATGAAACCTAGGTCGGGGGAATGGACAGTAAGGATTGGTTTTTAAAGAGGCATCCATTACCTCTTTGTCTAATGGCAGCAATATAAAGTGTGAACTGTGTTCTTCTTTTCATTGTAAAAGCCATATTGTGTTTGCTCCATTTTTTATGTTTCTATCCACCTTTTCTGTACTTTATTCTAAATATAACTAAACATATATTATGTAAATCAATATTGTATTTAGTATAATATAAGAGTTTAGTTATTAAAGCATTTTCATTGCACATACATTTTTTAGTTTCCATTTCTAAAGCGCATGTTTTGAGTTAGCCAGGTGCAGTTATTATGAGTTTTTGTTCATATTTTTGTAATTTTTTGTAAATTTAAAGTCATTTTTAAGAATTTTTAGGTTATCAAAGTCCAGACCCTGGTTTTAACTATGAGCATATTGAGTTTATCTAGAATTAGAGTGATTTTAGTGTTTTAATCTTTGTTCAGAAATTCATCCATTTCTTTCTCTTCTTTAAGTATTTAGTCCCAATTTTTCTCCTAATTATATGATTTCCTTGGAGTTAAAAAAGCCATAACTACCACATTTACACGTATGACTTACCCGTTATCTTCATATCGGTATAAGGCAACTGCTAAATACATAACTAATGACAATAATATATAAAGAAAAATGACAATAATTTGATTTTTATTTATGAGATTTTTTTTATGTTCTTATTTCAAAATTACATTGAGAAACAACTCC
>CABFWB010007237.1:0-11023 GCA_902151455.1 Timema bartmani | reverse complement strand
CCTCCCTTTGCGTGTCTCAATACCCATTCCGATCTATCGACAATCAAACTATTAACCTCTCTAGCATGTAAGTCTTTAGTCGTCCGCTTGTGAAGCGCACTGCAGCGTGTGCAATGTCATCAGTCATCGGTAATTCGTAAATGCATTTACAGGCTTGAACTATTACACTACAGAAATTAAAGCCTCAGAAAGGATATCAGTAGCTGATAAAAAGTCAAGTTTGAGAGGTTAAAGAAAACATTTACATGAGGATAAATATTTGAACTTCTATTTCAAAAGATACATTACAACAATATAACAACATCAATATAATATTACTTGGGAGAAGTTTATAAATACAATTGAATAAAAGCTATATTAAAAACATATATCAGGAAAAGTATCCAACCTGAAAAGATAGAAGGGTTGAGTGTTGGTGAAACACAATTGGGCGTCTGAAGCTTTGAAATGTTTTATAAGTAATTATTTATCTCCTTTGCTTTGGATCCCACAATAACCTTCTTATCTTCGAAACAATTCAATTGAAGAAGAAAACTTATACATTCGAACCTGGCTAATTCGAAGCTTAAGGGACCACTAGAAAAATGTCGAACTATTAAAAAATTTGAATTGGGTAAGTTTTTATTTTGGTTAGGAAAATAACTTCAAGCATCAATTCAGTGAAGTAAAATACAGTAGTGAATATGTATAATTTTATATATGTAACATATGTATTAACAGATTTTTAAAAAAAACTATAAATTTGTGGAGTTAATACTCTAAGTTGGAGTAAACTCTTCTAATTTTTCGAGGGCCTGGAAAATAGAGGGGCTTACATTATGTTTTCTCTCAATAAACTGTCTCAACTCTTCAATGTGGTTTATGGCCTGTGTAAATGATGGGGTTGGCTTCTCTGTAAATTCCATCTGTTCTCCTTCTTCACCTGAAGATACACTGTCATTTTAATGTTCATAACATCTGTCAACATTTCTTAATCTATAAGTTCACCACAAACTGCTAAGTTCTCATCCAAGTTTCTTAAAATCATCATAAGGAGCACAAAACACAAAACTTTAGTTTCCTTGTACGCAGAGAGCCTATTATCCGCGCTGCAACAGTCAAATAGTAAACGTGTTTCCTACGCGAGATTTCAGGCTGATTTTCATCATCTTCGGGGCAACTTTACTTCAAATTAAACAAAATAAGTTTGAATTACATGTGATTTTTTTTAACATTGTTTTAGTAGAAGTTTCAAAGGACCAAGGGGAAAGTTCAAATTAAAAATTAATTCGAATTATTCAAGTTCTACTGTATAATATGACAGAATCTCGGAGCAAAAGTGTTAGTATACCAAAATCCTAGCCAATTAAAACAGTTTGTAACAAAACAGAATGGTGTGCGTTAACATACCTATTTAGATTATTCAAATAAAACTTTCTAATTTTTTTTTCCTGTAAACTTTGTACCTTATGCTTTAACATTTTCTGAAAATATATATCTCGAAAAAGATTTTTTTTTTAAATTTCAAAATTGTTGATGTTTTTTATAACAAAATTGTCATATAATTGGCTCTGTACAACCAAGAAGCAATAGTTTCACTTGAAAAATTGAAACAAAAAATTATTTTTTTAAGGATTTGAGTCTCATATCTTAAATATTCTGAAGAATTCGAGGAATTTGAAAGTCCAATATTTATTCCATGATATTCTATCTCGTTGGAATTATCTATGATACATTTGCAAGTGCATTTTTGATACAAAAGATAAATAAAGATAAATTCAGATATGTATTAGAGAAAATAGTGTACTTTACTATTTATTTACAATTTTACCTGGATGGATTTAATGATTGATTTAAAAAATAAAAGTATTGTTATATGACAACAAAAACCTTATTTTGATTTCAGCTTCACTCGTTTCAAGATTCCTTTCAGCTTTGCCTTCGTACATTTAAAAGGTGACATTTGAGCACACCTAGAAAACAAATTAACTTCTTCGTTTATTCATAAACTCTTCACAGTTCGATCTTCTCTCCACTATTCTAGATTACACAGTTACATGAAAGAGTGAGAAAAGGAAAGAAAGAAAGTTTGAAGAATCTAAGGAAGAAGTTTATTTGATTTTAGAAGGTCCAACTCTGTGTTTACCAATAATTACAAGTTTTGAATACATTGAGAAATGACACTAGGACATGGGGATCATTATTTGATTTATTCGAATATGATTCAGATACATCTGATTTCTATAATTATAATCATTCATCCCCCAAGCTTTGACTTTCATATATACTTAATTGTATAACATTTATTTCTTACAAATTGTAAGTTTGATAAACAAATTAGGAGATCTTGACATTATGTCCCAGCTTTGTTTCACTTTTTTTTTTTTTTTTTTTTTTTTTTTTTTCATTTATTTGAGGTATTTAAAATGTACTTTCTGAAATAAATGATTATAACAGCACACGAGAATTTCTATGAGCGAAAGAGCCAACCAATTTTGCAAGGAAAGGTATTTTCACATACTTGCCCAGGTTCTTTTACATGTCACAATCGACATAGGACCGACGACTTTACTTCCCTTATGAGGATAGTGTTGTGATTGGGATTTTTAATCACTAAAAAACTTGTTGACCCTGGCTGGGTTTGAACCCACGAGCATCAGGTCCTGACGCGAGCACTTTACCCCAAGATCATTGAGGTCGTCTTCGCTTTATGAAAATTTACGACTTTTTCTTTTCAAGTCAGAAGATATTTGTTTGATTTATTTATAAACTATAGAATGGATATGTTGGTTAGGCCATGGCCTCAAAATGGATACCCCGACTGCAAAAGTTTGGAAAACACTGACTTAACCCAGCTATCTTTTTAGGCTGACCTCCTACCGCACTCTATCACTTACTATATTTTTTAAGTATTTTTACATTGTTTTAATAATCTCCTTTTTCCAAAAAAGTACTATTTTATATATCGATCAATCATATCATGACAATGCATAAAATATGGTTGAAAAAAAAATCTCTTTCCCTGGAGGTCTGTTAAGCTTTTGTTAGAGTGTAATTTCTGCTTGTTCGCTCCTTTTTTACAAAAGACTTTTTTTTTTTATTAAAAATTGAAAGGAGGATGGAAGGGACAAGGACTACACACTTACCAAAAAATTGTAGGCCTCAAAGTTCACAAGTAAAACACAACAAAACACATAATTATGTAATTTTCAGGGTATCTTAGTTCCCTTCTTGAGCAGAAGAAAGTAAAATACAAACATAGTTTTTACTTGAATTTTTTATTTTTTTTATTTTATGCTACTTTATCTTCAAAGGAGACCAACAAGAATATTCGAGGAGCAGGTAAAAGAAAGTGTGCAAATAAGAAGAGCAGAACAGACCAAGTAAAGGAGGAAGAATGGTGGAAATAAAAAGAATGATGAAGGAAACAGTTCATGATGATGACAATGATAAAAATTGATTGGTGTACATTACAGTTCATGATGATAACAATGATGAGTGATTGCTATACGTTACAATTAATGTTCATTTGATTGAATTAATTATATGTTATATTATGAGGCTAATTTACCAGATTGAAACGAAATTATATACACATTTTTGCAATTTTATAATTTTTAAATTATACTTTAGATAAATATACAAAATTTAATACTTTTTCTCAACATAAAACAATAATAAAATAAATCAAAACTTGGTTTGAATCCAAGGGAAAACTCATATATTCAATTTAATTTTGCTTCACATAAAAAAATAAACTTTAGAAGCCTTTGATAAGTATGTTGAAGTTAACAGTAAAATTTGTAAGATTTTGTGTCAACATTAGATCAAGTTGATTAAAATAAAATCATTAAGCATATATTTTATGATAGAGAAAAATTCCACTCGACTAATAATTTATATTGATTGTTTAATCTTTGAATCTCTTGTGATCCATCATGAGGTCGAGGGCGGTGGTTCTAAGTGCCACCGTCGGCACCGCCTAGACCTTCGAGCTCATCTTCATCACCGCCGATGGCATGCCAGAACGCCATGACGACTTGTTCGGCGCAGGCCTTGCGCTGATCACTCGGGAGTCCTTGGACACATGCCTTCATGTTGTGGAGTTGTTCAAACAAGGAAGAGAACCCCGCCACCCCCCCGCTGTCACCTAGCAATTCATCTGTAATAACACAAGTTACAACTAAGGGTGGAGCCATAAAATATTCAGGGATATTTGAAGATTTCTTTTTTTTCCTTTTAATTTTGAATAAGAATGTGTCTTAGAGATACTTTACTGCTTTAGGATAGTTTAACACTAACATAAATAAGAAACAATAATAAACCTGTCCCCAGACCATTAAATTATCATTTAAATTATTGAAAGTTAAGACTTAGATAAGTTGATCTAGAAAATTATAAAATTAATTTACTAATCAAGCATTAAATAAAGTGGTTGATGTATTAAATGAAATTGATAATTACTAAAATGTAAAATTTAAATATTAGAGATGGGTTGAATCCACTATTTCTCGAATCCGAATCTATGTTTTATTTTTGAATCTTGAATCAGAATCCTAGCAAATTGTTAGAAAATTTAATGATTTACAAATAGACCCATTACACAATATAGGCCTAAACTGTAAATTAAGATTTATTTCAATCATGCTTTCAATTTTAATCAACCCCAACCACCCCTTGCAAAATACAGGTTAAAATCCAGCCAAATTAAACAACCTAGACTCATATTATTGTTTAAAAATAAAATCAATCAAAATTTGGGCGTCTTTTAGTTATTTTTAAAAGTGTTGATAGAATGAGTTAAGTTTCTAAAAAAAAAAATGTGAAATAAACAAACAGATTAGGCCTAGTTACTTTTTGATCAACTTTAATCATCATTGAAGGATTATAATTTATTTTAATAGGAAAGCAAAAATAAAAATACAAACAGATTTTTTAAAGACTAAAAACAACATGCTTAACAATTAAACATTAGAAATAGTGAACTCAATAATGCCTAAGTATGTTTTATTATTATTTTCTTTTTATCTATTATCTATCTCCACATAGAAAACAATAAATATGTTCGATTCTTGCGATATATCGATTTCTGAGAATACATTCTATTTAAAACACGGACATATTTTTGACTCTTGCAATATGTTCATTCCCATTTTATTAGGCAGGACTACGATTGAATATTTTTACAATTACTTAAATAACATATTTTTTTCTAAACAATAAACTCTTAGTTAAAATCAATTTAAAAACAAATTACGAATTAGCAAGTCATTATTTGATTCTTATAACTCGATAGTGCTTACTAAGTGATCAGATTACCTGAATCGATACTAAACAATCAATATACAATATGTAGGCCAGTAGACATAAACAGTTTTATTGGTGTCTAACTGTTGACAGTGTTTATTTTTCATGAAACACAACAAAATATCTAACTTAAGTATCATATGAAATAAATTGGGGTTCTTTGCATAGTTGTAGATCATTAAAACCAGTTGGTAGTAAGAATTAACAGTATGTTTATTTAATCATCACTTTGGCAAGTAAACAATACGTCATGACGGCTGACTTTTTATTGTGTGTGATGTGTTCTTATTGCTGTTAAAAAAAGTCATAATTTGTTCTATTTATTTCTAGTTTATTTGTAATTATAGTTTTGATTTTCAGTTTTTGAAGAGTTTTAGTGTGTTGATTAAAATATTTACAAGATTGTTCGTGAGGTGCAAATTTCAGAAGTGAGTATGCACTGAAATGGTCGAGTCCAAGCTTCCCATAGAGGTGGGAGGGTAGGGTATTAGGCACGTTATATTTTTTACACCTAACAATTTTTTTTTAATAATGATTTTATTCATGCTTATCTCTTTTGTCCGACAAAATTGTGCTTTTCAAATAGGCCTAACTAAGTAATTTTTAAATTCAAAATATTATGCTTTGTTTATGAGGTGAGAGATTCGACCATCAAATCCAGTAAAACACTGAATTCTCGAATCTCGAATACTTGTCAGGATTCAGTGGATTTGAGGATTCAAATGGCCAATCTCTATATGATATGAACAATTATATAAAATTGATGATGATGCATTGTAATTTTATATAATTGTTCATATCATACACTGTATTTCTTTATAAAAAAAAGTATTTAAATTGTACATTTTAGTACTTCTCAATTTCAATTAATACATCAACCACTTTATTAAATGCTTGGTTTTATAATTTTCTAGATCAACTTATCCAAGTCTTAATTTTCATTAAAACCACTCCTTACTTTTAACTATTCTTTTAGAATGTTTTATAAAATGTTATTTAAATAAATGTTGGAATAAAGGAAAAAAAATTAGTTTAATGACTATTTCTATTTTTTACTGTATGGGTTTCATGAAGAAGGATTTTATGTTCACTACATCTATGTTATAAAATCAAATTTTTTTTTGTAACCTTTTTTTTACTTGACTTTTCTCATCGTCCCCATCACCACCACTTCCTTCGCGCCCTGTTTTTGTCTTTTGTCTCTAAGAGTATGGTTGACTTGGGACAAGATAAAACTACTGGAAATTATATATTTTCTCACTCTTAAAATCTGACTTTAAAAGTCTTCTTGTATCTCGAATAACCTTAAGGAATTAATGATTTATATAATCAATTTAGATTATATAACTAAATTATAAATTTACCAGACAGTTTCAAATTATTTCAA
This sequence comes from Timema bartmani, assembly GCA_902151455.1. Classification (NCBI taxonomy): domain Eukaryota; kingdom Metazoa; phylum Arthropoda; class Insecta; order Phasmatodea; family Timematidae; genus Timema; species Timema bartmani. The sequence continues at coordinate 4,350 of CABFWB010007237.1, read as the reverse complement.
ATGCAAATAAATAATATGGGCGGTGAAACATTCAAATATGGTGCACAAATAGGGGTAACGCAGATTGGATATGCCTAGTTGCCGTTTCAATTCAGATGTTTCACTTCACACTTTACACTCCAGTATAGATATGACACTCGCCAATCATGTCTCATATGTAGTATCCCAGTATACACATCATGTAGATCCTTTCTCAAAAGTTGCATCCCAATATATACAAGGCAGTCATCGATCCTGTCTCACACGTTGCATCCCAATATAGATATGACACTCACCAATCATGTCTCATAAGTAGTATCCCAGTATACACATGACGTAGATCCTGTCTCAAAAGTTGCATCCCGGTATATACAAGGCAGTCATCGATCCTTTCTCACACGTTGCATCCCAGTATAGATATGACACTCACCGATCCTGTCTTCAATGGCAGTGTTAACATTAGCGTTATAGTTGTTGGAGTTGGTGACCGGGTCTAGTTGGAGGTTCTGCAGATCTTGACCCAGTGTGGATAGTGTGGGGTCAAGGTCATTCCCATTTAGCATGGACTGCACAGTCCTGGACAACTGTTGGGGTTTACCTGAAGCAACAAAAATAAATAAATGTTTGGTTGTATTTTTTAATCAATGTTTCACTATCCTTTGAATTATACTCATACAAATTTGTTACACCAATGCGTTAAGGATGAAGAAGGTTCAATTTAGAGTAAGTGTACATGCATTTGTTTGGAGGGAGAGCGAAAAACCATTTAGAGAGAAACAACCCCAGTTCACCCCACCGAGATATGAAACCCGATCCCCGTCATCGGCAGCCCAGTCTATTGCCAGAGGGATGCCTTAGATCAGTGTGATCCAACTGGCAGCCTGTGGGCCAAATGCGGCCCAAGTTCACTGAAAATGTGGCCCTCACAATACCCTGGAGTAAAATTAAAGGGAGGGCTGCTATACTGCCAAGTATACAATACAAGGTTGTAATTAAGGCGAATTCTAATAAATGTCAACACACAGGTTGCACATGATTGGAATTGCGGCACTGTCTGTAGAGAGAAGACAATTTCTGTGTTCAGGTTTCATTTTTCAACTAACTTAAATTAAATGAATTGTGGTCCCTCTCATAAAAACAGTGCTGTGATTACAATGCTTTGCAGCCTGTGTGTTGAATGCAATTTCAATCGAGGATAATTCAAAATGGACGAAAATAGTGAAATAAATTCATGGGTCAAAATCAGTTTTAGAGCTCTATTACGTTATTAATGTGAAATTTGATATTACTTTGAAAAGTTACCGAATGATTTATGAGTGAAACTACCAATATCATCTAAATTAAATAGCTTATACTTACTAATGCATTATAAAGATTGATTTATTCATACATCAAGAGGAAGCTTGAAAATGACAAGCCTACAGAACTTTCGAGCTCAATCCTGAGCTTTAATTACAAGCTCGGCTTAAAGTTCGAACTCCGAGTAGTCGCAGAGCTTTAATAAATGTATATTTTTATTATTAGCACCGCGTCTTACTACCCATTCGAGTTATACGCACTTCCACTAATGTGTAATGATAGGGTGATTGTGAAATGAAATGGAGGACCTACAGTTTAACGTGGAATCCGAACCACGGGGGAGGCCTGGCATTCCTCACATTCACAAGTTGTGATTAATACACGTCTTGTCAGAGATGAAGGAAGGGTCTCACAATCAGATAAATCTGTGCCGGGATCGAGGATTAAACCCTGGACCCCTAGCACAGAAGTCTGATACCTTACCCTAGACCACCAGCTCACCCTATATTTTTATCACTAAGTTGTTCTGTGAAAGTGTGTGTCCATGCATATTTTATAATACATTTTTAGGAGCTAATAGACATATTTTTGCCAGTAAAATTTGAAAGACTACACCAACTTAAAATACAATTTATTATAAGTATTGAAAATTATTGTTTATTAGGTGCTGTTCGTAGGATTGTATTAAGTTGATGGGGCTACTAAAAATATCTTTGGCCCGCGGTGAAAACTGATAGATTTGGCGCTTGGGATGAAAAATGGGAAAAGACCGTTAGGACCTCCGTGTCTACGAAGGAGGGCCAACATCAGGGTGGACTTAGCAATAATGAACCTATCCTTCGACCCAACTTTGATTGATGATCAAGTAAGATAGGAGAAAATTAAGCATTCAGCCAAGACCCAGCCAGGTTTGTAGTGCTAGTAGAAGAAGGTGAAAAACATTGTACCAGCTCTTCTTTAGACCATGAGACTACCAAAGCGGGTTTCTGTAATTGAATTTGATTCTTGCATCGGGACTGATCTTGTGGACATGCAAGGGCGCCCCCAGGATTTTTCTCCAAGGGGGTCAAATCAGGGGGTACGGCCGTCGGGAAAATTTATTAAATTGAAGCCTCAATAGATGCTTTTTAAGGCAATCCTTGTCACTTGAAAATAAAATACAACATAAGAAATGTGTTACAAATGTATCCAAATTCGTGGGCGGACACTTGACCTTGACGATTTGAATGGCAGATGCTGTTGGAATTGCATGCGCCAAACTATCAACCCTAAAGTCAGTAGGTAGGCCGGTGGTGGGCGGTAGTAATTAGTTTATTAGTTATATTATATAGTTATCTGTTGGCTGGGGGCACTGTTTGAGCGCTAGTTAAGAACACTGTTGGGTGGGATTAGCCTACTTCTAATATTTATACAACCTCAGAATCTCAGGGGGAGATGGGCACTTGTCCCCCTTGGCCCTCCCCTGCGGACGACCTTACCATCATGTGTTAGTTTGTAATACCTAGGAATTAAATAGAATTGTTAAAGGTTTTGAATAGCGAGCGACGGACCTTTCATCCGTAGATTGGGCCAGAGATGTGAGTGCATGGCTTGCACCACCCTCTTGATGCCTGTCGTCTCGAGGAAGTCTTGCTCCGCCTCCCACTCTGCGTCTAACTCGGGGTCCAGCTCCACAAGTTCGAATCCTTGGTCCACGCACCATTCCTGAGCTGTATATAACAAACACTTGTAAATAACATAACTTTAGCATATCAGTTAAAATTCAAAACAGGACCTATGGGTGATTTTAAGCCCAAAAAATTAATTTCTTTTGTGACTTTTTATTTATGAATCATAAGCATATATAATGTTTATGGTACTCTCGATTTTCTGAGTGTGGATCAACCGATTTGAGGCATGTCACAACATGTCACAAACGATATGACACTGTCTAAATGCGTTATTCATGTAATTGCTACCCAACATGCATGCGTGTCAGCCAGAGCCTACTATAACCTCCTAGGATTGGTAACATCTCAAAAATAGCCAGCTTGCTTTGCTCCACGAGCTTGAATTACCAGTGTAAATAACGAGTTATATTTAAATAATTAATAATTCAGCCCTAAATTCAATAAAATACTGTGTTTCCAGGTAGAGGGTAGCGCCAGGTCAGAGTTGGAAGCTCATGGGTTTGAGATGTATTCTCTCCCTTGTGGCGAATCCCCTTACTCGGACAGGACAAGAGCCCCTGCCTGTGGGAGGTTCCTCGTCTGGAAATCCTGGCAAAATGTCTCCTCGTGGTGGTCCCCGCACAACGTTCGAAGGGCTTACTCGAAGGGCAGCTAAATCTGTTGAGATTATCTGTATAGGAGTAAATGTGAGGGAGCGACCCCCGCTCCCCCATACTCGCCACACAAAAAATTGTTGGTACACCCTGATTTTGGTTGGAAGAACAGTAGAGAAAATTCAAACATATTTATTTGCGGCCAACATTGATAACGTCTTACCATATTATTTGTGTTATTCTAAACGTATTAATAATATCTGTCAAAAATGAGAACTGTATATAACATGACTTGATGTATGAATATATTAAAATTATTTTAGTAACTTTAGTAACTAACTTCTACTGTTCTTCCTACCAAAATCATGCTTTAGCAAGTACCTTCCGGGAAAGGTGGTCAGAAGACCACTTCCATGAGGTCCCCGCCGGGCAATTTAGGTTGAAAGCTCTTTTTAGGGCGATTCCTAAGGATAGACGCCTGACCACCTCCAAGGGTCCAACCTTAGGTAAAAGCCCTTTTCAGGGTGATTCTTAAGATCGATTTTTGACCCCCAGTAGGGCAACCTAAGTTAAAGCCCTCTTTAAGCAAAGAGTGACTACTAGGTTGTCTCTTAACTCCCTGATGCGTACGTTTGTGCGTCCAGCACTTACTTTTTTTTTATTTAGCATTGCGTCTTACTACCCGTTCGGGTTATATGCTTAAGAACTAGTTACGCTAATGGATTAGGAATTGGGAAAGTTGAATATAGAGAAAGTGAACCCGCATTTGCGTGGAGGGAGGGTGGAAAACCATTTAAGACCACCACCCC
>CABFWB010007236.1:0-14652 GCA_902151455.1 Timema bartmani | reverse complement strand
ACTCTCAACTGGCTGGAAACTAACAACTAGTTACAACACTCTCAACTGTCTGGAAACTAACAACTAGATACAACACTCTCAACTGGCTGGAAACTAACAACTAGTTACAACACTCTCAACTGGCTGTAAACTAACAACTAGTCACAATACTCTCAACTGGCTGGAAACTAACAACTAGTTACAACACTCTCAACTGGCTGGAAACTAACAACTAGATACAACACTCTCAACTGGCTGTAAACTAACAACTAGTTACAACACTCTCAACTGGCTGGAAACTAACAACTAGATACAACACCTCAACTGGCTGGAAACTAACAATGAGTTACAACACTCTCAACTGTGTGGAAACTAACAAATAGTTACAACAGTCTCAACTGTGTGGAAACTAACAACTAGTTACAACACTCTCAACTGGCTGGAAACTAACAATTAGGTACAAAACTCTCTACTGGCAGGAAACTAACAACTAGGTAGGCCTACAGCACTCTCAACTGGCTGGAAACTAAAAACTAGATACAACACTCTCAACTGTGGAAACTAACAACTAAAGTAGCCCCATGGCTTCTTTGGTGCTGACTGACAGTTCACAGCTGACTTCTGACAGTCAGCAGTTAGGTATATACCTAAATTTTGATTGTCAGAAGTGACAGCTGCTAAATACATGTTTTTGCAGATCATATGGCTCGGAGTAGGTATACATAATTTGGTCAGGTAACTTTTCAGAGCTGTAAGAAGTCAGCTGTGAGCTGTCAGTCAGCACCAAAGAAGCCATGGGGCTACTGTAGGTATAATACTTTCATCCTAATGGAAACTAATAACACCGGAGAAAACCTTAGCCTTGTTTATAATAATTTATTAATAACCCTGAGAATCCCTCACCTTATTGAAAATGATCTACCTACTAGAACAGGAAGAGCAATGACACGCAAACAAGATTTAGGGAACACACCGACATGAACAAATAAACACTAGATAAAACGTTTCTTAACCTGGTATTCTATTTTTAAGTAAATACTATTTGGATAGCCTTGTCATTCACATGCCACAATGAGCTTTGTGAAGTCAGTCAACGGTTAGATAACGTCTTGTGTGCTGTTGCAAGGTGAAGACAAGTCATGAACCCAACATAAATATCTTGCCTAACAAAATACAACACGTTTCAAACCATTACGGAAAAGATGATGTATTATTTTAATTTGAACATTTAAATGTATGTATCGTATTTATATTTCTGAAGGTGCTACTTTCAATGTTCTTACTTTAAGTCAATTACTCTCGCAGTAGTCTAGACTGCAGATGGAGGGAAGATCCAAGTTCGATTCTTGGTCGTGTGCAGTGAGTGGTTTTTTCAAAATTCTTATCCACCCTCCCACCACGCAAATGTGGGTACACTTCCTATAAATATAAAATTCTTATCACTAAAACCATAATTGTAATTAGTACACAAGAGTATAACCTGAGCGGGTAGTAATACGCAGTGCTAAAAAAAAAAATACTGACCAAGACACTCCTTTTGGCACTTTAATAGTTTAACTTGGTTATAATTTGCTCTTTCTTAAATTACTATCACTACATGACTTGCAAACAAGGCTAAGCTCAGAACCGACACAGCAACCAGTCCCACATCTGTATTGTGTTTGAACTAATAGTAACCGGGGATTTTAATTGTAGCTGTGATGGAAGGTAAAGTTGTTAATAGTAGTCAAATTGACTTAATTGTAGCCAGGATATTGCTATGATGATATTTTTCCATGGGCCTCCCACTATGCAACTTTCCTAGCTCCCCCCTTTCTGTTACTCAACTCTAGGCTGAGCTTTACTTGTAATTCCTGAACTTTACTTCGTGAAAGGACCATGCCACTCATCAAGAAGTGGGAACCTTCCTCGCTAATCTTGTTGTAGCTGGAGCTCTTAAAGAAGCTGGAGGCTCCAATTGTAGGCGGAGCTCCTAAAGAAGCTGGAGGCTCCAATTGTAGGCGGAGCTCCTAAAGAAGCCGGAGGCTCCAATTGTAGCCAGAGCTCCTAAAGAAGACGGAGGATCCAATTGTAGCCGGAGCTCCTAAATAAGCCGGAGGCTCCAATAGTAGCCGGAGCTCCTAAAGAAGACGAAGGCTCCAATTTTAGCCTGGGCTCCTAAAGAAGCCAGAAGTTTCCAATCATAGCCGGAGCTCCTGAAGAAGCCGGAGGCTCCAATTGTAGCCGGAGCTCCTAAATAAGCCGGAGGCTCCAATTTTATCTGGGGCTCCTAAAGCTCCAATTGTGGCTAGGGCTACTCTTAATTCAAATACGGTAATCTATGTGAAAATAATGTTCCAAAATGTTACTAATGATAATGGTTTCTGCCATCCTGCGGATCGAACCCTGGACCCTTAGTTCAATATAAAAATGCGCTAGCAACTTGTAAAAATAAAACTAGTTTCAAGAGAATTTCATGAAACACAAAACCACTTCTACGAACCTATTGAAGATAGACTTTACTCCTATAATTTTAATGTTCTCGTATATTTCAAATACAAATTCTTATTTTTATGTACATTACTGTAAATAAATGAATTTGACTGTACCTTATTTGAGAACTACACATTTTAGATGATTTGTAAACATTTTTGAAACATTATTAATAAACCTATTGAAACAAATTCAAGATAGTTTAATAATACTACTTTGAATTATGGTTAAACTTTAGAAATAAAACTACGTAGACCTGATTATATTATTCTCTAAACTACTTATTTCAAACGATATAACCATCATATTGAGTGTAAAATTCCTGAGATAAATTGCAAAGGTGTAATGAAATCAACAAAGAGTCGAAAGCTATTACATTTTTACACCCTCTTTATGCATCAATGAAACTTTTCCGAACATATATACATACACAAAAAGAGAGGAAACATCCATTTTCGTCCCTTCCTTTAGAATTTGTGATTTATTGCGAAATAACCCTTTTACGTTTGTTGAAGAGTGTGTAATCACATGCGAATATAGAACGCAAAGATAACTTAACGATACAGAGAGAGAGAGAGAGAGAGGGAAGGGATCAGGACAGTTCAGGACTGTGTATGTGTATGTGTATGTGTATGTGTGTGTGTTTTTACACAATGAAATGGAAAACTAAGGGTATGGAAGGAAAAAGGTCAACTGTAGCTCTAGTGTGTTGAAGTGCAGTCCTCGACAGACACAATAGTAACTGCAGCATACGACAGTGGTTCGGATACGCGCTCCCCACCCTTCCCCTTCGGGCAACATACCTCACCGTGTCCTGGAACATTTGTCAAACGAACCATATTATTCCTTTGTTCAGGTTATTTAATTTTGTAAAAACTACTACAAGTTTATGAATCCATATTATTTTATTTTCCTCCACCAATTAGCCGCTGTCCGGGCTATAATCATTTTTAATTACGATAATCTGGTAAAGATGTATAGAGTTAAGTGTTGAGAAACACTTTTTAAGGCAGACGTTACTTTGTCATGTAGCTCGCTTGACTATAGAAATAGCTGCAGTGAACTAAATTATTAAACTATTGGTGACGTGATTGAAGGCGTCAGTCTATCTTGTGCTGTCTGGTTTGAAGGTAATGGAGAGGCCAGATTTAGAGTGCACACGACCTGAATGTTAGATACGTACCACAAACCAGGCCTCGCTAATGAAGTGTGTTATTTTTACTATTACATTTGAAAACATTTACATAAATTGCCGTAACGTTAATGAGTCCTGTTGAAGTCTGACCAGAGGGATATGATATCATCTCTATCTTCCTCCAAGAAGAGGGTTCTAATATTACCCCTATCTTCCTCCTGTTCTTCCTCCAAGATGAGGGATCTAATATCACCCCTATCTTCCTCCAAGATGAGGGATATGATATCACCTCTATCTTTCTCCAAGATGAGGGATATGATATAACCTCTATCTTCCTCCAATATNGAGGGTTCTAATATTACCCCTATCTTCCTCCTGTTCTTCCTCCAAGATGAGGGATCTGATATCACCCCTATCTTCCTCCAAGATGAGGGATATGATATCACCTCTATCTTTCTCCAAGATGAGGGATATGATATAACCTCTATCTTCCTCCAATATGAGGGATCTGATATCACCCCTATCTTCCTCCAATATGAGGGATATTATATCACCCCTATCTTCCTCCTGATCTTCCTCCAAGAAGAGGAATCTATTATCACCTCTATCTTCCTACAAGATGAAATATCTAATATTACCCCTATCTTCCTCCACGATGAGGGATCTGATATCACCTCTATCTTCCTCCTGATCTTCCTACAAGATGAGGGATCTGATATCATCTCTATATTCCTCCTGATCTTCTTCCAAGAAGAGGGATCTGATATCACCTCTATCTTACTCCTGATCTTCCTCCAAGATGAGGGATCTGATATCACCCCTATCTTCCTCCTGTTCTTCCTCCAAGATGAGGGATCAATATCACCCCTATCTTACTCCAAGATGAGAGAGTTGATATCACCTCTATCTTCCTCCAAGATGAGGGATCAATATCACCCCTATCTTCCTCCAAGATGAGGAAGCTGATATCACCTCTATCTTCCTCCAAGATGAGGGATCTAATATCACCCCTATCTTCCTCCAAGATGAGGGATCTAATATCACCCCTATCTTCCTCCAAGATGAGGGATCTAATATCACCCCTATCTTCCTCCAAGATGAGGGATCTAATATCACCCCTATCTTCCTCCAAGATGAGGGATCTGATATCACCCCTATCTTCCTCCAAGATGAGGGATCTAATATCACCCCTATCTTCCTCCAAGATGAGGGATCTAATATCACCCCTATCTTCCTCCAAGATGAGGGATCTGATATCACCCCTATCTTCCTCCAAGATGAGGGATCTAATATCACCCCTATCTTCCTCCAAGATGAGGGATCTAATATCACCCCTATCTTCCTCCAAGATGAGGGATCTGATATCACCCCTATCTTCCTCCAAGATGAGGGATCTAATATCACCCCTATCTTCCTCCAAGATGAGGGATCTAATATCACCCCTATCTTCCTCCAAGATGAGGGATCTGATATCACCCCTATCTTCCTCCAAGATGAGGGATCTAATATCACCCCTATCTTCCTCCAAGATGAGGGATCTAATATCACCCCTATCTTCCTCCAAGATGAGGGATCTGATATCACCCCTATCTTCCTCCAAGATGAGGGATCTAATATCACCCCTATCTTCCTCCTGTTCTTCCTCCAAGATGAGGGATCTGATATCACCCCTATCTTCCTCCAAGATGAGGGATCTAATATCACCCCTATATTCATCCAAGATGAGGGAGCTGATATTACCCCTGTCTTCCTCCTGATCTTCCTCCAAGATGAGGGATCTAATATCACCCCTATCTTCCTCCAAGATGAGGGATCTAATATCACCCCTATCTTCCTCCAAGATGAGGGATCTGATATCACCCCTATCTTCCTCCAAGATGAGGGATCTAATATCACCCCTATCTTCCTCCAAGATGAGGGATCTAATATCACCCCTATCTTCCTCCAAGATGAGGAAGCTGATATTACCCCTATCTTCCTCCAAGATGAGGGACCTAATATCACCCCTATCTTCCTCCAAGATGAGGGACCAATATCACCCCTATCTTCCTCCAAGATGAGGAAGCTGATATTACCCCTATCTTCCTCCAAGATGAGGGACCTAATATCACCCCTATCTTCCTCCAAGATGAGGGATCAATATCACCCCTATCTTCCTCCAAGATGAGGAAGCTGATATCACCCCTATCTTCCTCCAAGATGAGGGATCTAATATCACCCCTATCTTCCTCCAAGATGAGGGATCAATATTACCCCTATCTTCCTCCTCTCTTAGAAAGAGTGTCAAACTGTGGCTCATGACCCACCACTGTGAGGGTCTAGCTTTGAAATACAGGATTAATGACAGGTGACTGATGTGACGTCATTTGTCCCTTCCATTGCCCCTCTATCTATCTTAGAGACAGCTTTATACTGTTCTATCTGTCTTAGCTGTCAGTGAATCACAGTTAAATATCTTTCTGGTTCATTGACATGCCCAGTGAATAGACACGGATTATATCAAACAAGGAAGGCTCACAATACTTTCAATCATTAGGCTCAGGATTTACATTATTATGTAAACAATTGAATTCATCAGACGGTTGCATATGAACTCGACCCCATTACTAGTATTTGTGAAGACAGGTGGTCGGAGTTTGACTCCATGTTGGTTTACTAACTCAGTCTTGGCTGTTGTGGCGTTGCACGAGGTATGGTTGTAAATGTTTCATCAAGATGAACTCAAGACGGCAAGTATTGGATAATATGATAAACACAATCCTAGCCTATCCTAATCGTGTCCAAACCTAGACAAAGGCTCTCTTATAATTTTCTAAAGCTACCTGGTTGAAGTGTAGAACAACCTGATATTGTAAACTATTTAGGATTATTATTCTCTCCTCCCTAGCAGAAAATGCACTTAGTGATGTGAGAATGAGCTTTCTTCTCAATGAACTTTGACTAAATATCAACATACACTTATATCATTCTATAGCTGTGTTGCTCTCATACCTCGTATGACACCTTCAGTGGAGAAGCCCTGGTTGTAACAAACATTCTTAGTAGGGTAATAATAGTATACAATGGAGAACCACAACGATCACCTGGATTCAAACTGTCTATCCCCAACTATCCAGAAGTTTACGACCTGGATCGCTTAGTTCATCAACTAAGTCCTGTTGTTTTCCGCTCACGCTTGTTTATTTTTATCAATTCAGCGAGCGAGAATATGATCACATATTTTCAACACATATTTGGTGTAGTAGTAGTAGTAATAATAATAATAATAATAATAATAATAATAATAATGATAATAATAATAAATAGTGACACCATAGTTTCTTAGCTATATAAAGCTGTGAGGAATACTACTCTAAAATGGTGAATTGGTTCTAAGACTTACCTCCCATAGAGTAAAATATGTATTTATTCATAATTAGGATCAAATTAATTATTACAAATCTACAATCTTGGGACGCCTAGTAAATTTTTTTAATTTATTAGAGAGGGATATTCCACAATATGTTTGTTGTTAAACGTTTTGTTGTGATTTTGAGATATAAAATCACATAATTATATTCTGAGAATACATTTTAAAGGTATTCTCGGCAACTCCTGTTCAAGGAAATTAACGTTATACACATTCAACTACAATATGCTCGTGAACCATTTTAATACGAACAATATAATCTCCTTTCATTCGTCTGTGAAATGTCAACAACTTCTCAGCAAGCTCACAATAATGAGAGTGAAATAAGAAGAATAGGCCTACAAATACGATTATCATAGTCCCCAATGTTTTACCAACGTTTGGCCCTAAAAATGAGTAGATTATAAAATTAATCACAGAGCTGTGTATCTACACTTTTTCTTCTAGCCAAGATTTTCCCGAATTATTGATGTTGTACCTAATAATCCTTTAAGGTGGGGTTGTAGGGGACGCGAAAAAGGGCCAGGTTTTTTACAGTTTTTATTGTAAAACATTGCTTTGGCCAAAATAAATCGAATATTGCTTCAGTACAAACATAAAATGTAGCCTTCTTCGTGCGGTGACGTCATCAGTGCTTGAATACCTGTAATTAGCATAGTGGCAATAGAAAAGAAACTTTTCCAATTAAGAGAAAATGTTGTCATGACACTCTAGGACAGCTTTGACAGAAATTCAACAATTACTGTTGATGTCGCCATGCGGAGAAAGTTAAACTTGATGTTTGACTGAAGCGGTATTTGATTTATCAAGAACATTTGTTGATACAAACATTGGATAAACACTAGTTTTTTTGTCGTTTTTCCTACATCCCCACGTGTAAATATGAAGCACCTCTTTCAACCACATTACCCGAGTGCCGTCATTGCACGCAGGTCTCAGGCCTGTGCCTGTTCCTCGTACTGGAGCCTAGGTATTGAAAGGCGTGGCTGGATGGGGGCTGTAGGAAAGAGAATGAAGCCTCCAAGGTTAACTAGTGTTTGGAAAAGAACATACAAAAACCCTTCCTTTGTACGTTTCATAATGAAATACATTTTTCTCTTCCACTAGAGCATGGTTTATATCAGATATTTTTACCTCCTAATTCCCCCTACCCCCTGGCATATTTAAACAGTTTTTTTTGGCGGGGGGGGGTTGTTTCGGTGGTGGAGGCTGGGGCCTTAAAGGGTTGTCTCCCGGTACTATTATGATGCATATTTCCTAACAACTTTATGTTTAGCATGTAAAGGCTTTAAAGAAACGAAGCGTGATTTATAATATCTGCCGGTTTATTCCAGCTACTCTGCATGTCTATGTGTGTAAGTACCAAGTTGCAACGGACCTTGAACTCTATTCAAAGACAAAAATATTATACCATATGATACATTTTGGGGGCTAAAAAAATATATATAGGAGAACAGAGGAAAGAGGGGTAAAAAGGTAAAAAGGGGGTTAAATTATATTAGTGGAAATAGAGAAACTTCTCCCTCACAATTTCCTTCCTACCTCTCACTCTTTCACTCCCGACGAAGGTTATCTATGACCGTATTAACTTTCACCGACCACTCTCCTCCCCCCGATCTACCCCTACCACGGTTCTGACGAAGAACAACCCTTGGTGGTGGTAACGTTCTGTTCCATGACCTACTTGTGAGAGGATCAGTGTTGTTGGACTCGCAGTGTGTGATACTTCAGTATCTTGCTGGTGTCCATGATGGACAGTAAGGGACGGTTCACAATAGAGGGATTGTAATAATATCGGTGTAAGGTTTAGTTCATGTAAGTACATCAAGCAACATGTCAACACGTGTTGATGGACAATTCTCACAGATCATACACAATCTAACACTCGTGCACTTTATAATATTATATTTGTAATATTTGTGGATATAAAAAGTTCAGTCTAGTAAGTATTGCGTGAAAAGGCGACTGGAAAGGAGATTGTTTTTTAGATCCCTACGATAGATAAATCAAGGGGTAATTTAAAATGACAAAACTATACCATCTTTATTTATATTCCCCTCTCCATATTTGATAGTAGCTTAGTCTTCTATGACGACATGTTTCGGTGTTATTATTGATGTTACATCATCTTCAAGAAGATTAATACCATAAATTCATCTTCCTCGTCTTATTTCAATTTCACATTTTATGGACCAAATTAACATAAATATCTATCTACATTTACTCATCATATAAATTACACAACCTATTACACTATCAACACTATCCTTCCTCGGTGCCGGCACAGATTTATCTGATTGCCAAACCCTTCCTTCATCTCTGACAAAACGTGTATTAATCACAACTTGTGAATGTGTGGAATGCCAGGCCTCCACCGTGGTTCGGATCCCACGTTAAACTGTAGGTCCTCCATTTCATCTCACAATCACCCTACCATTACACATTAGCGTAAGTGCGTATAACCCGAACGGGTAGTAAGACGCGGTGCTAATAATAATAATAATAATAATAATAATAATAATAATAATAATAATAATAATAACACTATCTTATTTCTAAATTGGTTGATTTTATTTCTCCATATCGGTAATTTGACCTCAACATTTTCACAACCTATCTTATAATATGTACCTATTTAACATAATATCATATTTATCATAAATAATACCTGAATATGTTGTGATATCATTAATAGCACTGGAACGTGTCGTCATAGAAGACTAAGCTACTATAAAACAAGGAGAATTGTATAGAAACAAAGAAGATTTAATTTTGATATTTACTACTCCTTGGGCTTATCAAATCAAATATGAACTTTAGGAAAAATAATTTATTACTACTACCATCTTTAATGAAGTCTATAATTTTTCTCCAATCAGAATGCGTGTAGGTAGTTCTGGCAAAGAAATACCGTGTACATGGTTTAGTTTCTATGAGTACAATGAAGAGAAGTAACTCTGTCCAAATTGTTAGGTTTATATCTAATCTCTACCCACATACGAGTATGTTATGAACGTAGGAGTAGATAGTTAGGAGACAGTTAACGCCAGATGCTCTTGTTACCTGAGTAGATAACATTTGTCCAGTCATTGCGCAACCATTGATCATGCAACAGAGCAGCCATGTGACGGCATACACAGACGAGATCATGTTTCCTTTACAATTCATTCATTCATTCTTTGGTTCATTGTGTCCGTGATGACCTTGACTTCTATCAGAAAGTCGTTCTTGCCAAACGGCTACAACTTGATTGGTAGATACATACAACTTATTAACAAATAAATACGTGGCGAGATAAATGCAAGTTTGTATTATTAGAGGTAAAGTAGCTGCTATGTATTTTAATGTAGGTCCATACTGATATAATTTATGTATATAAACAAATTTATTAAATTGAGTTTGGGTACAATAAATGTCCATAAATTAATTACTAAAGATCGTGTAATTTAGATAAATAAAGAACAATTGTTCTTTAGTAAAATACCAACAAATATTTTATTTTATTTGAATATAACTTACTGTTGCAATCTATAATGTAGTCATAGTCATCCTGTAGTTGAACTGAAGTGATAGTAGAGTGGTAACAATGTAGCTGTATTGTAGTAGCATTGTAGTCATACTTTAGTAATAATTTAGTTGTACTGTAGTAGAAAATAGTCATACTCTAGTAATAATGAAGCTATACTGTAATAACAAAGTAGTTATACCGTAGTAACAATGTGCTTATACTGTCGTATCAATGTGTTTATTCTTTTGTAACAATGAGGTTATAATTTAGTAACAATGTAGTTATTCTGTAATACAAATGTAGTTATTCTTTGGTATCAATGTATTTATAATGTAGTATCAATCTAATTATACTGTAATAATAACAATAATAATAATAATAATTTAGTTATACTATAATAGCAGTGTAGCTTTACTGGATTGAAAATGTCAATATACAGTAAAATAAATGTAGTTATGCTTTAGTACAATGTAATTATACTGTGGTATCAATGTAATTCAACTGTATTATAACTGCAGCTCTACTTTAGTGATACTGTACTCATAGTTTAGTGATACTGAAGTCAAACTGTAGTCAAACTACAGTATTAATATATGGAGGTTTGAGTCTTAATTTAGGAATAGTAGACTCTAAAGTTATTGATAATTTAGTCAAACTCTAGCGATACTATAGTCTTAATGTCTTGCTATTTGAGTCAAACTGTAGTGATATTATAATTTTAATGTATTGATAATTAAATTGAGTTTTAGTGATACAAGAGTCCTAGTGTATTGATATTTGAGTCAGCTGTTAGTTGTACTATAGTCCTAGTGTATTTATATTTTAGTCGGTTGTTAGTGCTACTAGAGTCCTAGTGTATTGATATTTGAGTCAGCTGTTAGTTGTACTAGAGTCCTAGTGTATTTATATTTTAGTCGGTTGTTAGTGCTACTAGAGTCGTAGTGTATTTACATTTTAGTCGGTTGTTAGTGCTACTAAAGTCCTAGTGCAATGATATTTGAGTCAGCTGTTAGTTGTACTAGAGTCCTAGTGTATTTATATTTTAGTCGGTTGTTAGTGCTACTAGAGTCCTAGGGTATTTATATTTGAGTCGGTTGTTAGTGCTACTAGAGTCCTAGTGTATTGATATTTGAGTTTGTTGTTAGTGCTACTAGAGTCCTAGTGTATTGATATTTTAGTAGGTTGTTAGTGTTACTAGAGTCCTAGTGTATTGATATTTTAGTAGGTTGTTAGTGCTACTAGAGTCCTAGTGTATTTATATTTCAGTCAGCTGTTAGTTGTATTAGAGCCTTAGTGGATTAATACTGAATTTTTAATGTAGTATTACTTGTATTATTCTCTACTCAGACGAGAAGTAACCAACTATATTTTGTATGAATAATTATTTAGTAGGCGTATAGATTATATTCTGACAGGTTTCATAAGTTCTTACAAATATAAAAAAATCAATTAAAATAAAAGTTAAATATTCTTATATTTACAATATTCTCAAAATAGAAATAAGTATTACAGATCATTTCTTGAAAATTTTATATATACCAAAAATAAAGTATTAGGACGAAATAAATACACCTAATGATCACAAACAATACAAGCTAGTGGTATATAATGAACTAATTTATATTTTAACTCAGGTAAATATTATTGTGAAATGAAAGTCATTCTTAAAACAAGAAAGAAAATAAATATTGTTAATCTATTACAATCCATGAAACAAACATTGTTTATCTGAGAATATGCTTTAGAATCACTTTTGATTGAGGTATATATTTATATGATTGTTAATTGTGTGATGTTACAATGATATGTATAACAGTGTCGAGGGTGTGATGTTACAATGATATGTATGATATTGTTGATTGTGTGATGTTACAATGATACGTATAATATAGTCAAAGGTGTGATGTTACAATGGTATATATGATATTGTTGGTTGTGTGATGTTACAATGATATGTATAACATTGTCGAGAGTGTGATGTTACAATGATATGTATGATATTGTTGATGGTGTGATGTTACAATGATATGTATAACAGTGTCGAGAATGTGATGTTACAATGATATGTATGATAGTGTTGGTTGTGTGATGTTACAATGATATGTATAACAGTGTCGAGAGTGTGATGTTACAATGATATGCATGATATTGTTGATTGTGTGATGTTACAATGATATGTATAACAGTGTCGAGAGTGTGTATGTTACAATGATATGTATGATATTGTTGATTGTGTGATGCTACAATGATATGTATAACAGTATCGGCGGTGTGATGTTACAATTATATGTATGATATTGTTGATGGTGTGATGATACAATTGTATGTATAATATTATTAATTGTGTGATGTTACAATGATATGTATGATATTGTTGATGGTGTGATGATACAATTATATGTATGATATTGTTGAATGTGTGATGATACAATGGTATGTATTATATTGTTGATTGTGTGATGTTACAATTGTATGTATACTATTGTTGATTGTGTGATGTTACAATGATATGTATAACAGTGTCGAGGATGTGATGTTACAATGATATGTATAATATTGTTGATTGTGTGATGTTAGAATGGTATGTATAACAGTGTCGAGGATGTGATGTTACAATGATATGTATAATATTGTTGATTGTGTGATGTTAGAATGGTATGTATAACAGTGTCGAGGATGTGATGTTACAATGATATGTATAATATTGTTGATTGTGTGATGTTAGAATGGTATGTATAACAGTGTCGAGGATGTGATGTTACAATGATATGTATAATATTGTTGATTGTGTGATGTTAGAATGGTATGTTGCCGACCTCCTGGACCCCTAACCTTTAAAATGAGTGTTCGTTTGTCAAAACCTGTCCAACTATTTATTCGTAATTTATATAACTGGAAAAGGGCTTATCAAACTATACACAGGATTATTTATATTCCTGGTTATATCTAAACAGGTCCAGGAGTTACCACAATTTTGAAAACTTGAGCAATAGTTTGGAGCTCATAAATTGCCAGATTTGTTTTAAAAAATACCTTGAAAGGGTGAAGTGAGAAGGCTAAAATAGGAATAAAAGTTTTTGAAATTGAGACAAATGTATAGGAACAATTTATTTTTAATATACACTTAATTTAAATCAATTTAGATCGAAATCAGTACACACTCAGGATATTTTCATTACATAAAGTGTATTTCCCATTTAGGGAGACTCAACTTTAAAACAAATTATATGCCTTCATATTTGACCTCAAAAACTACCATTGCGTATTGAGCTGTATTTAACGAAATGTAAATGACTGATTATAAATACCACTAAATTAAGATGAGAATTTAAATTATGACACATCTCATGACAAGTATAAAAATTTGAAGGGGAGTATGGTGTTTGTGTTAATTTTTATATACTATTTTAACAAATCAATATTTAGGGTTTACTCATTCTGTAAATAGGTCGTTCCTACAGTCAAATACTGTCAACACTTTAATAAACAGATAACATACACGATTAGCAGAAAAAGTTTATGAAAAGTAAAAATTTACATATTTAAAAAAAATGTAATGCTCCCACAAACCTAATTTAACACTATATTTTTGCTGTGTTTTGCTATAGTTATTATTTGCTTTCACTCTATTTATTTGATCAAAATACATTGAAATAAATTTGTATTCGAATATGAGGTGAATCTTTTTTTATTAGGGAAATAGACATAGTATTATAACAAATATTTTTTCTTTTTTTACAATTCATGAACAAATTAATGTAAACCTCAAGAAACAAAGTGTCTAGAATGTATTAACCTAAAGCATACAAAGCATTTTCACAGTTTAAATGGAAGTTATTCACATTGTACTAATATTTTGGCCTACCCAGGACAAACCTTTCTTAATAGATTCCATTTGGCCTACAAACGATTCTATTGCTGTTTTGACTCCTCTAGCTGGAGCATTTTATATTGGATTAGATCATCTTAAGCTTCTATTTTATTTTTACCACTAAACTAATTGTGTTTTTATAGTGGATCTTACCACCCATCCATAGTTAGTCTGTAGAGAAGTAGAACTGAGAACAGGATTTTTATAACTACAATAGTCTCCTAGACATCCCCAACTAGTCTGTAGAGAAGTAGAACTGATAACAGATGATTGTTATA
>CABFWB010007235.1:0-17961 GCA_902151455.1 Timema bartmani | reverse complement strand
TGTGGCATTTTGACTTATAAAACATTTCTCTCCCTTATTCATATATGAAATGGTGTTTTTGTTAATTTAGAAGATTTGTAGAAAATAAGGTAAGCCACCAGATTTAAATGTGAACGAAGCTATGGGCAAAACTTAGTAGCTACTAAAGTCAAACAAATTGTTTAACACGGTGCATTTTATAATATTAATATTAATCTTTTTTGTACATATTTTATATACTAGCGTGTTTCTATACTATTTGCTCAATTATAGGAAACGTCATCAGCATTCCAGTAATATCTGCTTGAAAACAACCACTTGCGAGTAACCAGTCTTCTGTAAGACACAAACTCAAATTGTAGAAATATTTCCAATTTAGCATGCATTTGGTTCAAACTGTGGCTGGCAAGATCTTGGCTTATGACTAGCTCACGAGCAAGCTTTCTCACTAGTTTCTAAATTAGGAATCATCGAATGGTATTATATCTAAGAATATTGGTTAATGCCCCACTGGTCTATTATAACATTATTATAACTAAATATATGATCATTTTGTCAATAATGCTAGAATTTTAAATTAAATGTATGTACAGTTCATTAAATTTAATCAAGTGTCTAGATATACAGAGGCAAATAAATAAGTTTTAACTAATAGTCACTAATTTATGTGTGATTTTTGAAATTTACTTGTTGATATTTCTACTTCTTTGTCTCAGATGTTTCAAGCTTTAATATTGGATGAAATCAAATGTGTGTATATTGAATCAAAATATACTCAAAATTATTTTTTTTTGTGTGTTTACACTTCGTGTAGGTGTAGCCTTGAAATTGTAGACAAATATATTATTAATAAATTTAAAATGTGTGCATGTATATGGAATAATATACGTCTTACTTAAACTTCGCAGAACTGCCTTCAAGATAGACACATTCAAAATCCAAATAATAGTTTTAAAAAATAAAAACAATGTAAAAAGAATTATGAAAAATTTTATATTTATTTCTAGCCTCTACACTTGTTAAATATGGTATAGTTTTTATTAAATACATACACAAATATTTACCTGAACAATAACAATGACAATTCAAAATAAGCATAGTTAATTGACTAAGTGTAAGAAACACAAAGAATAAATTTTAACTTTGCTATAGTTCTTTTAAGTAAAAATGACATATATTTATAATAAAAAAAACAGTCATATTGGTTGAAATAACTCTTGAGAATGGGTGTAGTGATTTTCAAGAAAAAATCAAATTATTGAATAATAAGTGAAAATAAGTGCTTGTTATTGTTTGCTCTTCACCATCATTGTCTTATATATAGTTATATGTACTGTTTGATATTTTATGTGTTTAAATGAAATAACATTTAAGAATATACTGTGTACATGTTTTATATTTGTACAACATTATTGACTAATGATGCAGTTAAAATAACTCTTTTATGGTTGTAGTAATACATTTTTAAATTAAAAATTAACAGGTACAAGAAGATTTAATTAGTTTGCAAGACTGGAAATCCAGAGTGGCTTATGTACTGCATAAAATGAAAAATCTGTCTCCAAAAAGAAAGCAGTACTTGGAAAATGGACTAGAATCATCATACCTTAGAATCAACAAATTGCTCAGCTATAAGCCTCCAAAGAAACTTTTATCAGGGGATGTTAATTTGATACGGCCAGAAGGGGCTTTACAGGAGGACCATTGTGAACTGCATAAAGTAAGATAGTTGTTTCCTATAGTTAATTTGATATTAGTGTATTTAAAAAATAAAATATAATTACAATAATGTATCTTGATTAAATATAGCTAGTAGTTATAATTTATTTAAATTATACATTATTAAAACACTCATAATGGCATTTTTCTCGGCCTTCTATTAAAGGTTTTTAAATAATTCAATTTTAATATTTTTAATTTAAATCATAATCTTTAGTAATGATAATTTAACTTTTGACTGTATAAAACAAGATCCTTAATTAATTACCTTGAAAACTTTTCAATGAAACAAATCTATTTTATGTATAAATTTATTTAAACAAATTTATAGAAAATCAGGCTTATATGTAGAGACATGACACATATAAAATGTTTTGTTTTGTACATTTAATCAAAGTAAATATACTAAAAACAATTTTAAAGACCAAATAGCTTAAACATGGTGTTTCATGAATAATAATTATATATATTTTGGAGATAGTTATAAATATATATCCATAATCGACTTCAAAGACTTATTAGACTATTATTAATAACTGCTAGAGGAAAGCTACATTAGTGGATTATTTTCATCATGCTGGTATAGTGAAATGCACAAACACATTCTATTTATACTCTAAAGAAAACACACAGAAGATTCAAATGTTGACAAGGCAATGTAAACAAGTCATACTAACTAAATTTCTCAGTATTAAATATATTTAGCAATAAATCAGTGTTTGTTTGACTATCGTTTAGTAATGTATAGCATATTTGATAATAATGGCGACAAATAATGGTAACAGGTCAATAAATAATTATAAATTATATTCATGACTCATCAAACAGAGCCTGCAAACAACCTCTGGGACTTTGCTGTTCTAGGAACAAAATGGATTTAGAAAAGGAAGACTGCAAAGATAATATTAGAAAAACAAATAGTGTTTTTGACATTCAAACCAAAATAGCATCTACTGGTTGACTTAGAAAATCATTGGATCAAGTTTACCAAAAACTTTTATGGCAATCATTTTAGAGGAGGGGATATCTGCAGTAGCTTATAAGAATCATTAAACGTATTTATGATAACACGAACATATTAATTTAAAAACCATTCTAGTTTATCGGACGAGGTGACCATAGACCAAGGATTCGTGCAAGGATGTTTCCTATCACCCACACATTTTAATATATATAGATGACAATGTGAGAGTATGGAAATTTAATAGCAGTAGATACAGGTTTTAAAATTTATAAAAACATGCAATTTTGAACATGATACACTTTGCAGACATTCTGCTAATTGGTTAAGACACTGAATATGCTTTTCAACGATCAGTATTATGCTGGAAAAATATTCGAGGAATATAAAATGAAACTGTCAATATCTAAAAAACAAAGGTAAGGCCTTCTACAGATCGAAACCAATAAGAACAAAAATATTCATTAACAACAAAACAGCAGAAACGTTTATGCACTATACTTATTTAGGGAACGACACTATAACAGAGACACAGATATTAATAACAAGCTGCACAAAGACTAGAATAAAGCAAGAAAGATATGAAACTAAAGCTTTAAAAAGTAATGGTAGCTCCTATTCTACTCCATGGAAATGAAACTTGGACAATGACAAAGCGAGATAAAAGTTGGGTACAGATATTTGAGATAAAATTGTTAAGACAAGTAAAATGGTGTATGAGGTTGGATGAAATTAGAAATAAAAATAAAGGAACATAACTTAATATTTACATTATAAGTTATAGAACAGTAAATAGGTAGACCCTGAAAGAAATGGCTGGAAAACTTATGAAGATGGATCAGGCCACGGACTGAAAAAGAAGCAGAAAATATTAATATTGTTTCACGATTATAAGTATAAGTGTTGTAAACTTTGTGTTTTAAGCTCGAAAATTATTATTTAGAGCTGTTTGAATAAAAAAAGTAATGCTATGTTGCAAAAAAAAATACATTACTGAAATACTAACTGCTAAAATTGAGTATAGGCATGACAAGCTGTATAAAAAGCAGCTTTAAAACATACTCTATTCCAAATTTGTAAGAAATTAAAAAATAAAAACAGTTGAAACAAATATGTGAGAAACCTAGCAAGATTATTAGAACTTCCATCAAATCAGTTCACAATACAGATGTATATCACAAAGTTGTTGATAGTATGAGGCAATCAGTACAAATTAAAACGTAAATTACTCCCAAAAATCTAAATGAAGTCTTAGAACAAGGGCGTAATATGACATTTACAAACCATAGAAAGAAAATTTGGTGTCTGTGAAAGGCAGAATTTTTTTAACTTGTCAAAAAAAATTGGACTTTCTTACTAAATAGAGTGATATTCTATTTGGAAGATGGAACATTATCCATAGGTCCTCGATACCAAAAACACTCTTTGCAAAAAAAAATATTATCCCCGTATCTTAGATAAAGAGGGGTGATCTGACAACTTGTGCCTCTAATTTCTTACAGCCACTTGAGACTAGACGTAGACACAAACACAAGGTCGTTATTATGAACGTAGCTATGACCTACCCACAAGAAGAATACTGGGATTTGCCATGGGAGCATCTGGCAGGTGAGCCAAAACTACAACGTGAAGTTTCGCTTATCACTTCCCAGACAGACATCATTCCAGTGTGAATGTGAAAAGTGTTGTTGAAATATTTTACACATGGGATCAGCGCCACCAGTGAATGCAGGATGGCTACACGACGTGTAGAAGGCAAGTGTGAAAGATGCTGTCGTAAATTCCTTCCAACAGCAGCCATCGCTAAGCTCCCAAGACAGCACGACCTATGCACATGTTACAGTGGTCAGCTCTGCAGGTGTTTCGTGATTATGTCCACCACACATATCATTATGTGGACGCAGTATCTCCTTCAGACTAATCTGCCTCACAGGGGTAGAGTTTTCCAGCTACTCTGGCAGCAGCTTGCTACGGATTCAGACATTATTCTCTGAACTGATAGTCTATTTGACATAAGAGGTAATGAAGAACAACCATGACACTCGCTTGGGGACTAGTACTGACCCGCATGCCACTCGCGTTTGTGAATATTAGCGTCAATTAATTGCGAGCCTATGTACCGACATTGTTGGAATGTGATTGTGGGTCCCTATTTGTTACCAGGTTGTTTGGATTTCCAAATATATTGTCTCTTCCCTAACATATGTATTTGAGCTGGAGGAGAGCGTCCCATCGCTTGTGTTATTTAGGATGTAGTATCCCTGTGATGGGAGCCCCTGCACACTAAGGGTCACAAGTGTGGTGACTACTTAATGAAGCCCACTCCAAACAATGGATTGGGCGTGGTGGGCCACTGGGATGGTCACCAAGGTCACTGAATCTCAAACCATTAGATTTTTTCTTGAGGGGTGAACA
This sequence comes from Timema bartmani, assembly GCA_902151455.1. Classification (NCBI taxonomy): domain Eukaryota; kingdom Metazoa; phylum Arthropoda; class Insecta; order Phasmatodea; family Timematidae; genus Timema; species Timema bartmani. The sequence continues at coordinate 12,887 of CABFWB010007235.1, read as the reverse complement.
TTCTTTTTCCCTCTTGATGACCCACCCCAGTCTCTAGAGGACATGCAGCTGCTAGAACAGTTGACAAAGACGTGCTTATGCATGTAAACACCAATTCCATACACCTTATAGATGAATGCATACCATGCGAGGATCAACCTTCGAACACCTACTGACTTTGAACTAACTTACACGTTTGATGTAAGCATGAGGCCTAACAGAAACCAAGTGTTTTTTTAGTTATTTAGTGTCATTTTTCTCAAAATGTATGAGAAGAATGGAATTATTGCAAAGAGTGACATCTTATATTTACCAACCTTATCGTGTGATGCTGTCCATACTCACAAATTACCACTCATCCTATATACCATACATGCTTTAAATAATGATGCTTATTTACCACCGGTATCGTGCTTCTTCCTAGTAAAATAGGTATTTGTCATGAAAGAATGTGGCTGTGTAGTTGTTATGTAACGGACATTTGTATTTCAACATTTTTATTTTATATTTGCATCTGTCTAACCGGAACGGGTAGTGAGACACAGTGCTAAAAATTATTTTTATATTCCAAAAAAATTTCAATTTTTTTAAATTTTTTTCAAGTGTTGAAATTAATTCATATCGTTTTCATTTGGGATAAAACTTATTCAGAAAAATGGCAGAAAAGGGATAGTAAATTAAATACTTTGATTACTAAGAAACCATCATTTTTACACAACTTTAGTTTGGTTTAACATTTTAAGATGTCTGTGAAATTTATTCAGCTTATAAGAACATTATTTAAGGTACATCTATGGAATTTTTATTTTATTCAAATTTTGCACTCTTTCTTTTTTATCTTAAAACTTAGAAGTAAAAATATTGGGGATTAGGAATGACGAAATTTATTTTATAGCATAACTTAGCACCACCCTAATACAGTATGTATGTGTATGTGTATGTGTATATATATATATAGCTCAAAGATTGCTATATTAATCTTTTATTCTTAAAATATTTGATAAAAATATTTTATTAGGTACTTAACTATACACTGTATTTCATAATTAAAGTACATGTTTCATATAATTTATCTTAATTATTAATGTATTTTCCAGTATTTCCAAGGAACAGTGAATATCCACCTGGTGGATGGTGACCATAGAACACTACTTTCCAACAGAGCTACAGCAGACATTATAAACAACGAGGCTCTAGCAAATATCTGTGTATAATATTAGACCAATAAAGAAATGTAAAAATTGTAAATGGTTTTTTGAATATATATTTATTATAAACATATACAGTATAATATTATATATTTTTAGTACAAATATATATATGATTCATATAATAATAGTATAAAAATATATATAATATATTATTAATAGTATATATATATATATATATATATATATATATATATATATGATTAATACTAGATATATAAATATATAACCTAACTATGAATTATATTAAGTAAACAAAGTATTTGTTATACAATTCCATATATGCCTATAAATAAATGTACAGTATTTAAAATAAATGGTTCGGCGTACCGCAAAGACTTTCTCTCTCTTTTAATCTTAAAATAAAGATACATTTACTAAAATCTCATAAGATTTCTAAACGAAATAATATACATTGTAGTATCAACATAAGAACATAAATAAAATAATTTACACTGATAGAGAAACATTGAGAAAATAGGCGCATATTTGTCCACCTAAAAACATTTCAAAAAATTTCATATTTCAAAAACTTTAATAAAATGAAATTTGAACCATTTGCTGACAGCTTAGAAACTAGGATCCACTTTACATGTTCCAATTTATGAAAATTGTATTTACTAAAGATGAATGAAGGGAAGTAAAAATAAATCTAATAAATCAATAACTAATGAAAGAATGTGAAAGTGTAACATGAATTATTGTGAATACAAGTTTTTTGACTATTTTTCGATTTTTGTACAAAGGTAAAATCAAATTAGTATGTAGAAGTAAAACAGGGTTGCCACGCACCTGGAAAACAGGGAAAACCGGGAAAATACAGGGAATTTGTTCATGTCTGGAAAAAACTGGGAAAACACAGGGAATTTCACCAAAAAGCTAGAATTTACTGGAATTTGTTAGTGAATTTGGGCAAGCTCAAAATAGTAGGAATAATATAGACTAAAATTTGTAACGGGAGAACTGAGCAGTCTAATTGGAACACGTCTCATTTATGATGATTATGCTTACCAGCACCTCATCAGCTTGAGACAAGTCCTGAGCGCAACCGAGACGACTCGTTCGGCAAATGCCGCACCTTTTCGGCTTCTTCCTCACCCCACCAATACCACAAACGTTTCGTTTCCTCCACCCCCATCCTCCAACTTTGGCACGTGTTTCTGCTGCCAGTTGAATGAATTCATTCTCTGGATTTTGGTGTTATTTGTCTGTTTAAAAACGATGACTCCTGTCGAAAGAGTTAAGTATCCCAGATATTAGTGTTTATGTAGCGTGATGTTTTAAGACTACCCTACCTATCTTGCCATTTTGGCTATTTTTAATTTTTTAGAATTTGCGCCAAGGTGTCAATATTGTCCGTTTAAATCTTTATGGGTTTTAACCTGTTTACTACAGTCAACTCCCAATTTAGCGAAGGTGGGTTTACCTGGTTGCTGCCATGGCCAGGATAAAAAAATTGAGTATACTGTAAAGTGAAAAGTTTATGAAAATATTACCTCCAGCGTGCTAGTTTGTCATAAAATTAGAATGGTTGTAAAAATGACCGATTGTGTTTGTGTCCGCGCATAGCTACTTTACCTCTCCCACCCCCTATGAAATGGACTAGCCCACTTCTACCACCCTTCTCTCCAAAGTCTCACAGTTCTTTGTTCTCAGATCTTTCCAGTTCAGTGCAGTGTTAAGTATATGCGATACTTCTAAAATATCGATATTTGAGTATGAAAAAAATAAACGAGAAGTAGATCAATATTTCCCAGTATCGATACTTTCATTTAGCGATAGAAAAATAAAGGCAATAATAAGAAAAGATGAATAAATTTAATAAATGATCGGGAAAATAAAGGAAGTAAAAGGAGAAAAGTAGGTAAATTAAAATCTTTCGATACCGGGTAAAAAATACTGATATTAGTAAAATATCAAAAGCTTGGTATCGAAAGAAAAGTATCGATACTGGTATCGTATCATTCCTAGTGCTAGTTTAGTGTCTCGTAAAAGTGTAAGACATTAAAACTATTTTGAACTCAAAACTTTATATCTAGATATGACCATACCTCAGGACTTTTTTTTATTTTGACCCTAACCCTCAAATTAAAGGTAGTTTACTGATAAGTGATTTTTTTTAATTCCATATTTTTCGAAAATGGCTCAAAGATTTTGATTAAAATAAATATATATGGACTAATTGACCTCCCAAATAACACCATATATATGTTTTTTCGGTAAAAAAAAATCGTTGAGGGCTAGTTTACTGATGAGTGATTTTTTTCAAAAACTTTAAATATTTTAAAATGAGCTTTAACGATTTGGTTCGAAATTGGTATATTGGGCCTTAGGCCTAATAATTGTGTTTGTGGTAAAAAGTTGTTTAAAGGTATTTTACTAATTGATTTTTCAATAATAGTTATTATGATAAATGTATGTATTATTGTGTCTTATAGTTTATTAATCAAGTACTTAATGTATTTGGTAGTTTTCAATGGGTTTGCAGATTTACCATGGAAATTGATATAAAGGGGTTTATTAGCCCTCCATTACCCCGCTAAATTGAGAGTTGACTATGTTGTTTTTTTATATTCATTACAATATGGTAGGGATGAGGATGGCAGTTTATTAAAGGAAATGCACCTGAATGAGCGACAAAAATTCCATGTTAATTTTATTATTGTAAATTATTATTCATGATTTGTGTGGGCTGCTTAGTCTATACAGTACATATACAATAATTAAGATTGGTTAAAATATTTTTTAAATCAAGTAATACATTCTTTTACAAAAAAAATAGATAATCCCCCTATCACATTTTAAATCAAAATGGTATTTTTGGTATATCCACTTTTTTCCTTCTTTCATTCCATTTAGGGCATACAGAAATTATAATCAATTTTTCCTTCTAGAAAATGTATGTCACTCATTTCTAATCCTTTTTACAAATAATTCTTAAACATGTGTTTATCTTGCACAATAAAAGATGCCTCCAGTGACAAATTACCACTCTTCATTTCTAAAATTTTCTCTAAAACCAAATTTAATGCCTCTATAATTATATTTATAATCTATTAGATGTCTGGAAAAATGAAAATTTCCTCTGGAAAACCTGGAAAACACAGGGAATTTTGTAATAAGAAAATAGTGGCAACCCTGTAAAACTTGAAAACAGAACAGAAGGTTTGACCCCTAATTCTCTAATTTTAATAATATAAACAATCTAGATTTATGCATTTCCAGATAATAAAGCAATTAGAGAGTCAGAAAACTAATTTATAAATTCACAGTAAATTGGTTTATAGTCTTACAAACAACTTTCGTACACTCCAAATTTGGTTATTGTCATTTTACTGAAAATGACATCTATCTGCATATAGTTGTTTGTCGTTGACTCGTCAAACTTCAGAATGTGTTTCAAACTATATTTTCTCATTAATTCCAACAAAAAATAATATTAATGTCCAATAATACTACAGTTATCTCCTAATAGTATAACATCAGGCTAATAGATTAGGAGTTGAGAAGTTTGAATTTAGAGGAAGTGAACCCGCATTTGCGTAGAGAGAGAGAGTGGAAAACCATTTAGGTATAACCCCCTCCAATTCACCCGACCGAGATTCGAACCTTGCTCTCCCCGTCCTCGGCAGTCAAGCTCAACACAAAACTAACTCGTTAGCCAACTACACCACTGAGGTGACTAACAATTTAGAAACTAGTTTTATTTGTCATTGTGTGCTATAATATATATTATGCTTATATTTAGTTATATATATATATATGTATAAATAAATCCTTGCTTATAGATAATTAACTATTGATTTTATAAAAATACATCTAAGATTTAAAAAAAATTATTTCTAATATTACTACAACTTTCCTTGCCTGATCTTTAAAATAGTTTTGGCTCTAAGCTCAGCTACAGACAGACAGATAGATGGCTTTGCAAAAACTATTTTTATGTTTCAGTCGGTGAACGTTAAAATTTATCAAAATTTTGAGTTCAATTTTTTTTTAACAATCACAATACTTATCTCTCCAATGGGTCGAGAAAAAGTAAAAAGAGTATCATTACATTTCACCAAAAAGCATAAATCAAATAGCATACACTTCTACAGAAACATTAAGAAAATAGGAACATCTGTGACCAGTAAAGAGCACAACAATAAATCTAGTTTTCTTACTTGAATAATAAAGATTTATGAAACGAAATAATAGGTGTATACAATGTTGTAGAAATACTACATCAAAGATCATAAATTAAACTGAAATGAACTGTTACTTATTTACTTTCTGGCATTAAGAACTAGGAACACTGTTACAGAAAAATTGAGAAAAGAGAATTATCTTTATCCATCAAAGAGCTTAAGAATAAAATTCATTTTCAAAGACCTGAATTAAAAAATATATACATTTGCTTATAGCTCAGAAACTATTAATTTTATACAAATATATTTCAAATAAAAGATTTTTATATTTAATAGTAATACAACTTTACAATTCTGTTCCTTAAAATACTTAAAAAGAGTTGCACGGTAGGATGAACAGGTGAAAGAAGCTGAGAGATAAAAGAAAAACTTAGAAGTAAAAAATTAATAAATTTTATTTGAAACAGATTTTCGTTCCATTTTTTATAAGGTTTTCAAAATATTAATCTTGTATGTTTTAGAGTGATCATCTCTAATAAGTTAAACTTGAACATTTATATAATAACTAAGTTTTTTACTCTCACTACATTTCAAACTGTATATGTCATCAACCAAATATTAGTTAATAAAGGTTTTAATATTCACCATTCACCTTTTAAAACTTCTGAATGTAAAATTAGCTGTCGACAATTCAAATACTGTACTTATTTTCTCATTCATTCAAATGGTAGGGGAAAATAAAGGACGTTTCTTAGAATGAGTTGGATCTGAGAAAATGAGGCAATCATTTTTGCTATCAGCTGTAAAATCCTACTTCAGGAATCACCCTAATAAAAAAGCAGCTTAAATAACAGAACTGTCAGAAGTGGCGTTTGTAGCATATGTAGGTAGGTTCCCTCACCCAATATCTCAACACATTGTTTGCTAACTATGAAAACTTTTAAAGAAAGGGCAAGGTCGGGGGATGGGGGGATCCAGACTCCCCTAGAATTTGTTAGCGGAACCCACCTAGAAAAATAATGAGCTTCCTACGCCCTTGTTGAAAATACAAATTATTAGATAATCCATAAGGAAGTACTGTTTGAAACTTTAAATAACTTTTTAGATGAACTATATATAATAAATCAATCAAATAATATGTGTGCCTATAATGTTAAAATCTACTTATAATCAATGTTTGTGAATTCTACCTTTCTTCCTATGTAAATCAGACTTTAGCTTTGCCGCGAAGATAGATAAGAGAAGGTAGGAAACATTAAATAGACAATTCTCTCGACCCTGTTGCTATGTATAATTCATTCACGACCTAAGTTTACGTGGATGACAGCTCAAAAAGTTACTAGAAATAGTCCCCAATATATCCCTACGCCAACAGCTGACATCTATCACTTTGGATCACTGTAATGAAAACAGATGGTAATATATGATTGTGATAGTTAACTACAGTAATTTTGGCCAATATTATTTATACATTTACTTGAGGTCGGACACAAAGCTTATTTATTGTTTTATTCTACTTTAAAAAAAAATTTTCACAGCACTTCCATAAAAGGTCTAACGAAAATAGCTTCAAAATGGTAACCGACGAATTTAAACCATGTGGTTGAACATGACGGAAACAAGTTCTTTACAATGATGCACCCACACAGTGGGTAAAAATATTTTATTCAGTTAAATATTTCAAAATATGATAAAATAATTATGAAATAATTTATTATATATAAAAAAATGACAAGTATTTTCTCTTTTCCAAGTAAATAAGATGCCTGTATTAAAAGGTATAAATGTATGCACTATATTACACATAGTCAATAACGTTCCAAAACGAAGAATAAGTACTTTTAATTAGGTTTAAAATATTGTTTCGTGTTGGATGAAAAGAAATGATTAAAAGTAATAAAATAGTATGAGAAAACTTAAGTTTATATTATTTTTAATGTAAAATATAACATGTAATTAAAAACTTAACATCTATAACAAAACTCTGTTCATATGATTTTAAAACTGTCATTTAGGTAAAAACCTATCATGAACAGACTCTAGTGTCTGATGTTATAGCTATGGTTTAACATAGCTGTGTGTAAGAATCATACTTGATAAGTCTGTGCGAGTGCATTGGCGGCTCGAGATAAATTTTGCACCCGAGCGGGATTGATTTTTGGCACCTCCTGTATTTCCGGGAAAATTTGAAAATAATATCCAAACCTAGCAATCCCAAAAATAACGTAGCCTTGGCGTGATAGAAAAATTATCCCCAGCCCTAACACAAAATAATCTCCAAACCTAACAAATCCAAACCTAGCATAAGCTAAGCACATCTTATATCTTTCTAAGAATGTATATGGTATCTTACATATTCACCAATTAAAAAATTAACTTTTATTACATATTAAATGCTATATTTAATGTACAATACAAGGTTTACAATTATTATAGGCTTATATCAAAACTGCACTTTTTTTTCTTCTTTTCTGCGAAGCCTGATCAACTCTATGTCAATCTCTTGAAGGTCATTATCTTCAATTTACATTATTGTCAGTCCTATTAGATGTTCCTATGATATGGTGGATCTCGAGTAGTTCGTAATGAGTTCTAATTTTGACAAGCTACTTTCTTCTGAAGCAACGGTCACTTTAAGGGTGGGTAGGATTCGGAGCACTACTGTTATATTTGTCAGCTATATTTGGATTGTTGGCATTGATAAGCTTTAATACATCCAATGGGTCATTTACATCTTTATCATATAATAAGGAAATTATGACAAATTATTTATGTAATTACATAGGTACCATTAACATCACTATGTTCTTTGTCAGGTAGTGCTATCTGCAAGTTCGTACACTTTTGTAACTGTTCATCCCTGTCCTGACTTTTAATCACATACATAAGACTAAAATATATGTAATCTGTGTTAATTTGGCCAAATCGATCGTTTGATGACATGATGGCACGTTCCAATACATAGGAAAACAAGTTTTCTCTGAATGCCTTTTTAGGACCCACAGTTAGCTCGTCTTGTGACTCATAGTCGAATTGAAAAACTTTCTGGGGCACACTTGTTATTCAGCTGTAAACTCTGGCTCAATTTTCAGGGTTTCAGCAATTTTCTTTACATCAACCATTGTCTCTTGAAAACCTCTGTCTGACCGCATTTATTTCAATAAACTTTTAAATTTTACGGTTTGCTCAACTGTTTCATGTGTTCTCTTTTAAGTATTTTGCTGACAACATTGATCCTACTGAAAATTGCTTGCCAAACAATTAGACAACACACAAACTTGAAATTCTCTATATTTCTGTCCAAACTTAACGCAGTGTTCTTACCAAATGCATCAGTTCTCAGATCAGCTGATACCTACATTACCTAAATTTCACCAGCCTGGTAGCGAAAAGGAGTTATAGCATAACTACGATTTTCCCTTTGAGTCACACTAAGGGTGTGTGGTAAAAGATGACACGTGTTCTGTTACACAAACCATCGATGAGTAGAGCCATAAAAATAATTATTAACCACTTCCAGCACAGTGATGAAAAAAGCCACAGCTTTGTTGCAGGGTAGAGAAGCATCATTTACCACTAATTCTATAAAGTGGGTACTACATGGTACAAAAAATGCCCGGGGTTTCATGGTAAGGATACTGGTCTGGTTTCCAACATGTCTGCACCATTGTCATCCATGTCCACACATTTTACATGATATTATCTTCATATCTTCCTGTTGAGTCAAAGGGTTGTGTGTTAGGGCTTCTCCTGTTGAACTACCTATTGGGACGAATCCCAAAGAATGCCCTTGCATGCATGTCTCTTTTTACAATGCAGTGCACAAATTGAATAACTAAATTTATTTGTCTGGTGTGGCCTGTGTCAAAGTTGCAGTCTAAAATAATTGAGTAATATTACAATTTTTATACTTCACTCAATATCTTTTGCTTGATCTTTAAGCCTGGTGGCCTGGGCAGCTGTCCAGTTTGCCCGGCCCCTAGGCCGCCCCTTTATGAACCCACGCTCATTCTAGAGACAAGAAAGTTGATAAAGTCTGATTATTACCAGGGGCAGAGATTTATCATTTACCCAACCCCTCCACATAAGATCAATTTCAAACTATTTAAGCTATTTCAAAAGTTTTTTTTTAATATTAATTGTGAACTTGGGTTTAACATTTTTTTAAACTAGTCACCAACATTAAAAATATAAAAAGTAAGATTAACCTTGGCTCAACGAAAATAGTTTTAAACATCCTCTAAAAACATGTTTAGTACACTACAACTTTTAAATACATTAACATCCATGCAGTATCAAGATTAGTGATTTAAACAAGTGGTTGAAACTTTCTGATTCCTTCTACTGAATGTTGGCAAATGTTTATACATTTATAATTTATTTTAGAGTAATTAACTTTCTTCTACACCAATCGCAAGTCTAATTCCTTAAACTTCTTGTCCACTTAGGCAGGGAGTTCCAAAATCATAAAACTAAAGAGATCAGAAAATGTGCTGGCTGCTAGTAAAACTTTGGTGTGAATATCGAAAGTTGTTTTCTTACTTTACATCTTTTTTTATCCTCATGACTAAGTCACATCATTATCTCTTTAACCATTCAAGAATATTTTTCTATCAAAATGCATGACTGAATATAGTAGGCATTCCCCCTCTATTGGAAATATTACCAATTAATAATTTTACTTATAGTATCAAACATAAATGTAAAGTAGATATTTCAAACTTATATATAAATATATATTTTACAAGAGCTAATTTCATCAAGACCCTATAAGGAACATACAGCTTGTATTTTATTGATATTTTATGGTTTGCTCCTTAGTGGGTGCCAAATTTATTTTAATATAATTTCTTAGTTAATTACTAAAAGATAGCTGAAGGCGTTTATTTATAGAAGTCTGTATTAATAAAATATTTTTAGGACATATACAGTGGAATCTGGATAATTCGAACTTGAATGGACCAGGAAAATTTTCGAATCATCCAAAAATTCAAATCAAATAAGTTTCTTAAGTGGAATTGAAAAAAAACACAATTAAGTTTGCAACCATGCTCAAAAACTTTATTTAACATATTTGGACATAATCTGTTCACAATTTCTTTAAAAAGTTAGAGATTTTAATCTGTTTTTCTAATTTAAGTCTCTCAGTCATAGTGTATGAATCTAATTGATTTGACTGGAAAATTGAATCACTTACATGGTTGCGACTTTCAAAAAAAGCCTGAGTTCTTGGATATGGTCCTTGGCTTCTGCCGCACTCGGAATAGGCCTTTCCTGAACTACTGAAGAATTGTCCTCTTCGTCACCAGATGCTCAATCCTCAGCCTGGATTTCCGCATCCGTAACTTCACCACACACTGCCACATCTTCATCCATGCTGACAAAGTCCACATATAGTCTAGGGGCCAACCCATGTCCTGTTGGAAAGTTTGCGTATAAAGGGTTTCTTTTCAAATATCATTAAATATGTGTATAGTGATGTTTTTCATCTTGGGTTAATGACCTGAATGTCGTCAGTTTTTTTAAAAAATGGGCGCCAAATATGGTACATGGTTTTAAACATATAGCAACACTTAATTTGTAATGTAACCAATTTTGGTATCAAATGTAAGCTCTTATTTGTGACAATGCAACTAATCACATTTTACTTACATATGTTCACATACATTTGAATGAAATTCAAAATATTGTTTGTGCACAAGTATTTTATTTATTATGAATATTCCGGCAGTTTGCTGTACACTTGCAAAATCTTGAACATGAAATTTCTTTTTTGTGACATGGGCAGACAGTGTTTCTGAAACATTTTTTGCAAGTGCAGGGATGTGAAAAATTATCAAGAATTGTTTCACTAGTGACTTGGGACTGCAGTTAACCATCTTCCTCTATATATCCATACAATGTTTGTAGAAGGGTGGGTGCATCAACAAATACATGGTACCCCCTGTAAAATTGCCAAAAACCTCATTTGATGTGTAATTCTACACTGGTAGAAGGTGGAGTTGGCTTCTCTAGATTGAGCCTTTTCATTTGATGATACTGGTGTTCCTGAAGTGAAATTTGATGTTAGAACTCCAACAAGAAACTCTTCTGCATCCATCACTGTTTCACTGAGGTCTGTTTTACCAATTGTTTGTAATAGATGTGGTGACAGTTTACCATATCTTAAAGCTGTAAGCTTTGTCCCAAATTGGCTTGTCGTGTCGCATTCAGTGATGGAATGTAAGGCTGGTAGAATTTCAATCATGCTGTGCTCCAAGACTTTCACAAGTTAATGAATTGGCACTGCACGTGATGTAATACCCTTTCCACAGAGAACCCATATCTCGGACAATTCTTCCTTTTTAAAGGTTTCAAAAAAATGATACACTGCGCATACAAAAACATCAGTGTCTGAGGATGCTATTACAAAGCGATCTAAATATCTAGCAACTGCATGATGTACATGAAGAAGTAGCCGCTTATCAGCCTCCTCCAGATCAGATTGTTAAGATAAAATGTCTTCTTTTGTGCCATTTTCAAGAAGTATGTTTGTCTGTCCATCCTCACCAAGTCCACCAATATATATAGGCTTACCAGTGAAATCATTGCATTATATCAGGTATTGAGTGAATAACTGCTCCAAATGGTATTTATTACTTGAAGATGCCCAGAACACATGCATATGATTTGGAAGAGGGGTTTTCACTCCATCAATGTTCATGTTAATAGAATGAGTGGTTATTCTTCTTTGTCGTTCAGCTTATTTAACTATCTTATTGTATACATCAAACATTATGTCAATCCTAGAAGAGTTTAGTGCAATCACTTTTATTCTCTGAATTATAATCTTTGTAAAGTCCCAAAAAGTCTTCATAGAACTAGACATAGCTGCTTGAGTTTTCCGTGCAATTAACATAAAATCAAATAAAGTTGCGGTGGTTTGAGATGAAGAAGGAAGTGTTTTGAAAGTTGATTCTTTAACATCTTTCTATAGTTCTTGTACCAAACTTGCATTATCAGTTTTTTTTTAGAAATCCATCTTTTGTTAAAAAGAATGAAGTAGAAACGAATTCATAGCACAGCAACTGATCAATGGAGTATCCTCTTTCTTGTGCAACATCAAGTAAATGTAAGGTATCAGAAGTCTCATTTTAGGTGTGGATTTTCCTCATGTTATGCTGATAATTGAACATCTTACACTCAGCCACTTTATTGACGAGCTTTTTGAACTTATCAATGAATCTTCTTGTTTGAATAGCTTGTATGCTGTTCCCCCTGTTTTGTAACGTGTATAATTGAAGTTCTCCTCATGTTCATCAAAATGTTTACCAGTGACAATGTTATACAACTTGTCTTGTGTATTATTTAAATCAAACAGATCTTTTCGTTAAATGATGAAATCCATGATGCCTTCAATGCTTTCCTCATTTGAACTGTAGCATGTCGATAAGAGAGATTGACAAGGCTACAAGCAAAGGTTAATATTCCGATAATTTACCAAAAAAATGAGGATTTTTGATAAATACTGTGGCGGATATCTTAGAAGAGGATTAATAATGTCATATTTGCGAATAGATGTTCTAACAAA
>CABFWB010007234.1:15343-26445 GCA_902151455.1 Timema bartmani | reverse complement strand
ATTCTATTTTACATTGTGTTTTAACCTTCTATAGACAGGTTAATAACATATGTATATTTTACTATGTATATTATGTTAAGTCCCTAATGACCTCATTGTGTTGACGGGCCTCTAAATAATAATAATAATATTGTTAAATTGGAAATAATTTTGTTCGGTTACTGTTTTTACAATTTTGGAAATTTGGTCTGTATAATCTTTCGTGAAGTTTTTTTTATTATTATTATTATTAAGGTCTCGTTTTTTGCATTTATAGTTTCAGAAACAGGTACATTATTGTATAGGTTGGAAATATTTAATGACATAAATTTTGAATTTTGACCCATGGGAATTGATTTGAGCTTTTCAGTTAAATTGATAGAGCTTTTTATATTAAATTCATTAGGAAGTTCTATATTTTCAGATTGGATTTTGGATATATTTTTAGCGAGTTTTTATGCAGGTGCGCTTTGATAGTAGACCAGTGGTCTGATCGGGATGCTAGGTTTATGAATTTTTGGTAACGATGTGAAAGTAGGGGCTTTTGGATTCATGTTGATAAATCTGAAAGAATCTTTTGGTTGAATTATTAATGGGGATTTCTTCAAGATGTCTTTGAGATTTTTTATATTTATTAGTTGGGTCAACTTTTAGTTCAATAATATTGTTAATTTGAATAAATTCAAGTGTTTTGGAGATAATTGTCCTTCTTGTCCATGAGAACTATGGTGTTGCCTTTATCAGCCTTTACATTAATTATGTCATTAGAATTTAGTTTTTGTTTGAGGGTTGAATATGTTTTTGGATTGGTATGAAGATTTACTGATTTGTTTATGGTTGGTTATTATCTTGTGTAATTGGTTTGCGACCATGTTTTTGGATTGGTATGAAGATTTACTGATTTGTTTATGGTTGGTTATTATCTTGTGTAATTGGTTTGCGACCATGTTATTGATAAGGTTTTTATCATCAGAAGGTAGTAAGTTGATAGCGTCCTCACTGTCAATTATCAATGATTTGATCTTTTGTTTAATAGATAGTTGTTTGAGATTGAATTTGTAATCTTTATGAAGAGTTTTCTTATCTTGGTTATTTAATTTGGATTTTGAAATATTGAGAAATCCGCGATAGAATTGAAATTCGGAGTGACATCCAGTTTTTTTTTTATCTTGCGATATTTGAGATAAAACGTTAAGTTTTTTATTTAAAGTTTGATATTTGGTAGAAATAATGGATTCAATTTTGTTGTTAATGATCTCTAGAGTTTCATCTACAATTGTGGGATGAAGTGTATTAGACAGTTCAAAATATGTTTGGTAAGCTTGCTTGTTTAAAAATGGTAACTTCTTATAAAGAAAAGAAATTTCACATTTAATACTATTGATTTGGATGTTTCTTTGTAATTTCACAGTTCTTTGATAATTACTTTTAAAATTGAAAGAAGCATAATTGGGGGTGATCTGATTTCTTATATACTGGTGGTTAAAACTTAAATTAGCAATTGTCTTCTTTAATTTCAATTTCAAGTTAAAATATTTTAAAGACATTTTTGCTTGGGGGCATTGTACAACATTTTAGAAAACATTCTAATTGAATCTTTAGTAAGGAGTAAATTAATATAATAAAAGCCAAGAATCAGATGTTGTCGTTAATAATTTACAAAGGTATGAGTTCAAATGAATTTAATTAATAAATTGAATATTGATTTTATATATCGTTATGATTAACACTGTTTACAAGTTGTTTATACTCAATCTTATCTGTTTTTCCTTTAACACACTTTGATATTTAAAATATTTACCTTGACTATAGTTAATATAAGTCAAATTGGTCAAACTAACAAACATGACATAATAAACAATAAGATTTACAACAAGTTTTAAGGAAAGTGAAAATAAAACCTATTCAAAAGTTGGTGATGACTTGGATTGTAAAATTTGCAGTATCCAAATTACTTTCTAAAATACTTTAACCTTATTTTATCTTTTTATTAAAGTGATATACCTGTGGTTTTTTTTTATCAGGTGTTTCACTCAATTTGTATTATGAACCCATTTGAGCACTCCTATGGAGTGTCTCAAGTGGGTATTCGCTCATATTGAGAAGTATTATTTTTATATTCGTATTTTTACATTGTGTTTTCACCTTTTTATAAAGACAGGTGAATAAAATTACTCTCTCCTATGGAGATTTTATTATGTATTTATATTATGTTATGGCCCTATTAACCTCATTGTGTCGATGGGCCTCGAAATACTACTACTAATAATAATAACATGCACTTTCTGAACCGACTGATATTGTTACATGAGTTATGAACTCAATTAAATCTATAATAGAGACTACACTTATACCCCATTCGTTAATTCAAATTAAAATACAATGAAGAGATCAAAAGGCATTTAAAACTAATGCTTAGATCCAGTACCGGATTAAGCTATTGCGGGGCCTGTAGCATAATCTTATAAAGGGGCCCCAAATTCATAAAAATGCTTATAAATATTAAAATATAAGTCAATTACTTTAACAGTTAAGTAATTCAATATATTCATTGCTATTCAGCCAGTTAAACATCAGTATATTATTCAGAGGTGGTTTTGACAAAAATAAAAAGTACTGTACCTGCGTGTAATGAATCAAGAAGTGAAAAAAGCATTTTTCCTAGTTAAGATTCAAATTTACAATCTAATAGAAATATTGCATTATTGTAAGAGAAAAAATGAAAAATTAAGTAGTCGGTATAAGAATATGCCCTCCTCTATACCCCCAGTTTATAGCCTATAGAACCACCACTGTTACTATTTAGATGTATCACTGCCAAATGTCAAACATAACAAAAATACAATTTTAAAGTTAATTTTTCTAAATTTAGCATAAGAAAATTGGTTGATTATACTGGAAATGTCTATTTCACGCAAAAGTTAATGTTCAATGCTCATTAGAGTGATATTGTTCAATCTGTTTTGATCCATGGTGCTCCTCAGTTCATTTTTCATCCTTTTCAGTTTTGAGAATGAACATTTACCACTGCAGTTGGTAACCATGAGTGATAAATAGATGCGCAAAGCATTTTCTACTTTGGACTCCAAAGACTGGTCAGTTGTCAAAGAACTCACAATGTGTAAGTACCATACAGCATGGCGTTCTTTCGAAATGTAAACAACGGTGTTGTTAGATTGTCAGAATACGCTGGGATGCCATTTTCACCAGATATCTTAAAGCATCAATTTTTTTTCCCTTCAAATTTGCAATTCCTTTATTATTTTTTAAATTTTCTATTGAGGGCCTTCAAGAAAGCGAGGCCCTGTGAAGCATATGCTACTTTTGCTACTGTCTTAATCCTTCACTGCTTAAATGGGAAAAATTAAAAATAAAACAAAAGTCTGGTCATTGATAAGGTTAATAACAATTTTTTTTGTGTGATAGACGATTTGAAGTCCATGTTGCTGATAGACTTCCGTTCGCCTTTATGGTTTGATTTCAACATGTTCTATCCAGTGATCTATTGTTTGGACTGGCATTGTTTGGGACGTGTTGCAGATGTACATCCAACAACAGTTTGAGGGAGTTGGGATCTGCGCTGTGAACCTCGTGGATGATATGCAGGAGTACATGCGTGGCCTCTTCTTGATCATGTGAGTTATGAAACTTGAAAGGAGCCGCCTTTTAATGTGTTAAAACGAATTGCAAACATTCAGCTGTCTCGCAATAGCTATACCTCAGTTTTATCTTCTTTGGTGCTGACTGACAGTTCACAGCTGAATTCTGACAGTCAACATTTAGGTATATACCTAAATTTTGACTGTCAGAAGTGACAACTGCTAAAGACATGTTTTTTGCAGATCATATGGTTCGGCGTAGGGATACATAATTAGGTCTGGTAGCTTTTTAAAGCCGTCAGAAGTCAGCTGTGAGCTGTCAGTCAGCACCACAGAAGCTAAAGCTGAGGTATATAGTTACACTAAGGTGAAAAATGTCAACCTGGGCACGAGAATCGACCCGGGACTTTTGACATTGCGCGTCATTTCTCTAACATAAATAAACTTAATACACCAAAAACCGGTGAGAGGTGGCCCTGGATGCCACAGTGGTAGAGTACTGGTGCTCAAAGCCAAAAGTACCGGGTTCGATTTCCGTGTCCAAATTGTCATTTTTCACTAAAATAAATTTGATTTGGCTATCAATTTTGATCCTGTGGATAAATATCACGTATCATTTTGTGATGCACATGAAGTATATATAAATGTACGAGTATGTATGTTATTTCAAAATATGTTTTATCCCCAAATTAAGTTACTAACAGGGCTCTCTATACGTTAAACGTTACATTTTTAGCTAAATAGTTTTTAAATACATTTGAAAATGTAAACTCGGTTAGTTTTCAATAGAGTTTTATGGAATCTTCCGCAGTTATATGATTTAAGTGAAGGGTATAGGAAATTTAATTTATTCTTCCTTAATTAAAATGAATTCATTTTTTAGTCCATTAGGGAAAAAAATTATTTGATTTTTTTTATTTCTTCAGAATTTCCTCTTAACATTTAAAAAAATCAGTGTTAATATATTTACTCCGTCCTATACGCCATATAAATCTTTTTAAATCCATTCGAGTTCACTCTTATAGAGGGGCTCACTTTGATATTATTTCATATTGAGATTAGTTTAATTAATTTTAATATGTTTGTATTGTCTATTTAATTTGTACACACTTGTTGTTTTCAGGAGATCTATTATGATTATTTATCTTCCCCTATGGGTATTTTATTATGTTTTTATTTGTAAAAGCTCTAATGACCTTATTGTGACAACGTGCCTCAAAACTCCACTTATAATAATATGAATAATTTTCAATGTGTTATTATTTTAGTATTTAGTAGACAGCATTATCCTATTTTCTATCATTTTTTTTAGCACCACGTCTTAATACCTGTTCAGGTTATAGCATATGTACTACTTACACTAATAACCTAGGTATTAGGAAGGTTGGTTGTATATAGAGGAAGTGTACCCACATTTTCTTGGAGAGACATGGAAAACCATTTAGGAAGAACCTTCCTCAGTACACCCGAACGAGATTTTAACCACAGTCTCATTGTAATTTGAGTCTAGTTTATTACTAGAGTGACGCCTCATGTCCTGTGGCTACCGATACCGATATTTTGTGAAATTAAGCAATTTTTGAAACATTTTATTCACACGATCGTTCAAAAACCTGGGATACTCATTTATTGGTTTAATCAAAAGAGTAAACAATACACAAAATTAGTTTAGCGAATTTTTATTTTTAATTTAACATGTATATTTTTAACAATGGGATTTGTTTCAACCTAGTTCCACTTGATTATTATGAGTGTGTAGACATACATGATGAACAAGCAGAAAAGCTTGTCTCAAATTCCTCGTTTTTTTGATTCAGTTTCTGATTATTTACAGACTTTACTACTAGTCTCGCAAATAACGGCTGCAAGACTGGAATTGAAAAATTAAAGTTTTTGTTGAAATAATGTTAATGTTTTGCTCCCGAGGGAAATTTTGTGTATATAAAAAAAAAATACTTATTACATCGAGTGGCTCAAAAAACGATTGAGTACTTTACCACTAGATAACCAATATTTTTCTCCCTTTTAAATAATCTGTGTGTGTTGACATCTCACCATTTTATAATGAATAACTTTAAAGATGTAGGAAATTGGGTTAGGCCTTAAATCAAATTCACGATAAATTCAAATTCAATCCAATATATTTTTTAGAGTTTATTTTTCACTGTGCATACATAAATCAGTCGTGACTACTGTATGGGCGACGAACAAAATCAACCAGTCCATTGCATGGGCCCTCTTCAGCACTAGTCTCAAAACACAACACTCATTTTTTTAACATAATTTAAATTATACATATATTCAACATTCGGTACTGTAGTAATAACAGATTGATGCTTCTAAAAACAAAGAAAATTAATTTTATTTGATTAGATATGATTGGCAGTCCTACAGGAACCAAAAGGAAGACGTTGATGCTGTCCCAACAGCGACGAAAGAATCAGTACTTTTCGTATTGATCCTCCGAGCGCGGTATTTTTTTTTTATCGCGCCTTATAAGCAATCCTAGGTGTGATAATGCGCCGTGAGGTTCAATTATCACCGTTGGCAAGATTCCACCCCGTCGTTTAAGTCGCTCTCGCCCGTTGAAAGAAATAGTTATTGTAAACAGCCACCCCTATGTGTTTACCGCTGGTTCCTACCCTCACCAAAATGTTTTGTGAGTTTAGAGGAGAGCTTTTGCTAGGTCCCGAAAGTAGACACTGAGTTGTACTAGTATTTAATCTTCTAAAATCCAGCCCGTAAATATATAATTTGATTTTTTTTAAAAAGACATAAAAATTATAATTTTCACTAAGCAAATATTCGGTTATTATTTTTCAGGAAGAGTTTTCAAACCCAAACCCAACCCCAACCCAACCCATTCAGTGACAATACTAAAGATGAATATACGTTTTATAAATGTTTCATAGGCGAGAAGGGAAGGATATAATGAGATGGCCTTAGTACAATGGCAGGGGTAGAAACTATTAGGAAGCCTGATCGTTTAGGCTACAAACCCTGAAAACTAATTTATTGAAGTCTACTAGTCCAGTCTCTAAAGGAGTTATATAAATATGTCTTGATAACATTAGCTAACCGGATGAGCGTGAAAACTCGTATACAGCATAAAGAGAGTTGCGGAGAGTGAAAGTATGAAACCAGACGCATCCTTAGAACAGCTGTTTTTAACCATTTTAAGTAATTGAAAAATGCAAGTCACAGGCCAGATATGAGTTGTGTGTAATCGGGCCGATAGGCTTATTGTATTCTGAGATAGGAACAATGACGACATGGAAAACTTTAGCCTCATACCAAAACATGGTGGCTACAGACAGGGAAAACAGGGAATTGTCAGGGAATTTAACTAAAAATAAACCCGCCTTGGTGGCGTAGTTGGCTAACGCGCTAGTCGTGTTGAGCTCGACCGCCGAGGACGGGAAGATCGAGGTTCGAATCTCGGTCGGGTGAACTGGGAGTGGTTTTTCCTAAATGGTTTTCCACTCTCCCTCCACGCAAATACGGGTTCACTTCCTCTAAATTAAACCCTCCCAATTCCTAATCAATTAGCGTAATTAGTACTTAAGCGTATAAACCGAACGGGTAGTAAGACGCGGTGCTAAATATTATTAACTAAAAATAAGGAAAAGTCAGGGAATTAAAAATTGGTCTAAAATATACCATTAATTTCGCAACTAGACACTAAAACAAAAGTTAATAATACCTAAATAAAATAACATTTTAATTTTTAAAATAACTGATAAAACTTTATGTTTAGTAGATACAAACATTTTTTAATATGTGATCAATAATAGATAAAACAAAAGACATCATCCACCATTAAAACGGGAAAAAAGTAGTCAGGGAAAATTGAAAAATGTTGCTTGGAAAACCTGGAAAAGTCAGGGAATTTTGTAAAATATGTTTTGTAGCCAGCCTGCAAAAGGATTAGCCACCAAAGTGATAAGGATGGAAAATGTGTGTAGCCTTAAGCCAATAATGGTTACTCCACCCCTCAGAACTTGTGTACATTGGTTATTCTCCCTCCTCAATGTATGTTCTGAGGGTAGGCTGGAGAAATGGGTTGGGAGACAGCCACTAAATTTTTGTCAGGTGATGCTTGTAATTGTTACGCATCGGTCTCCCTCCTCCCTCACCTCAACTCTTCTTATGGAGAAGGATGTTGTTTTTCTGCCCTCCTCGATGATCTGGATGTATATACTGCCTACACATTCATGATCGGTTAACCGAGATTGTAGTACTTTGATCAATATAAACTCTGGTTCAAACCTGGCTTAGGACGTTTGATAAAGTCGGAACTCAGTAGGAATCATTAGAAGTAATCGGGAATTAGCAGGAGTCAATGAAAGTTACTAGGATACGTTATAAACATATAATATTAAATTGCTATATGAGGAAATCACCGGAAGTTAGTAAGATTCAATAAAAGTAACTTTGTTTTGATTAAAGTCAATGTAAATAGAAGACATTAGGCGGCAATATAATCCGGTGAGAATACGAGGCAATCAGCTGTATAGTTCTACACAGACCACCAGATATAGAAAAGTATCCGACTCGGGTTCATAAGTTCAGGATTAAAGTTATCATCGACACCATCTTTCTCCTGTGCAAAGCATAGTGAGATCGGTGATGTTCAATTATCTGGTACAGGACATTAACTCCCGCGTATACAAAGTATAGAGAGATGGGATATGTAAATTTCCATTTAAGTCATGTACACTCCTACACTTTCTGTTAGATACAGAAAGTGTGCAAAATTGAGCATGTATTATGCCACTATCTAAATCGTGTGCATATCTACATTCTCCTTTGGGACGAGGTCTAGAGTAGTCTTGCAGTATCCTGTGCTTGTCGTAAGAAGCGACTAAAAGGGAGCCCTAAGTTTGGGGTGATTTACGTACCGAGGGCCTTAATGGCAGAGGGGTAGTCTGTTGCGAAAGTGACTATTTGGACACCGGGCCAAACCAACGTTATAGGATGGTTCAGAGAGTATCCGTGTACTATTACCAGGCCTTATCGTTACACCAGACTCTGCTTCGGGTGGCTTTATCCTGTGGACTCGTTGTAATTCTAAGCTTGCTTGCACAACCTCTGGCACCGTACTGTAAACCCTTCTGACATCACACTACCCGAAATGGAAGGCAGAGAAAAAGTCCTGGAGATTAAACGAAAAAGAAGATTTATCATGCCAAGGCACATAAAGAATATGTATCACTTCAGGTTTCGGTATTTTAAACATCGTATAGCCAGATCGTCAGCCAAAATATTAATTGTCCTTTCTGCCATTACGGCGTCAATGTTTGAAAAACCTCTACATGATCTAGTTTCCGAACAATTGAAGTTGGGTTGGCTAGTTGTAAGTTCTCTTTCATGTGAAAAGTCCGGCTTTACTCTTTATCACGTTGATACTTGTATGACGGTTATCAGGCACACCTACAATAAACTCAGGTGTGTCCCTTTTAATGACGGCCAGCGCACGTGTATATACTGATCACGTGGTAGGGGGTTCACCCTATGACTCTGCCACATGGGAGACTTAGCATTAGCATCAGCGGTAATTATAAGTGGCACACCTGCGTATGTCCTACATATTGTCTCCAGCTGGTCAAGATACGGCTCAATTGGATGCCTAAATTGAGAATATAGGTTTGCCACTATACACCTGCCTGAGCTAGTTCCCACTTCTATGCATGTTGCCCACTGGTTACAGAGCTGTTCAATCTTAGTTACGGCAATTTCCTTGTTAAATACCACTATTGCGCTCATGGGAGCTTCACCACTAACGACAACTCTAGTGACCACCGGCATATGCAGAACTTTCCCTCTCAAGGTATATGGTTCCTGAAGACACACAACATCGAGTCCCATCTCTTCAGCAAGCTTGCGAACTTTATGCAACACGGTCACGCTCCTCATTCCATTAATCTGTCTTATTATAATGGTGTTATCCCCCATTAAGGATTGTATGTGTGCGCATAGCACGCTGGCCATGCCCCGCTGGAGTTATACTTGCGAGGTGCGACCGTGTGCCGTCACAAATTGCCAATACGTATTCTCCATATCAAAAGTTTCCTCTCGCCTCTTGAAAACCTTATCAATTAGTCCCCGCAAGCTGTCCACGTCCATTGATAGATTCATAGATCTCAGTTGAATTCTATCCAACGACTCGGGAGAGGGAAAAGTGATACTGTCCCCCTTTTCATGACCCAGTCTCACCACGTGCCTCAGCGCCATGTGCAGCACTCTTTGTTCTTCCAGCCTGGATAACCGCATCGTCTCCTCGAGGGTTCCGTACGCCTGAGAGGGTACATCCCTCTCTCCTTTCAGCTGCCCCTCCACCTCCATATACACTTCTGCAGTTTGGCTCCCCCTGCTGTTTGTGTTGTGGTCCCTGCCCTTTTCTTTCTTTTTCGTGCCATATCCAAATCCCCAGAGCTTCCAATTTTGTTTGGGTTTCGCCCCCAGATCTGCTTTTCCGCAAGTCCTCCCTACAGCTTTCTCTGGCGTCCCCTCCTCTTTTTCTTGTAATTGTATAACTAAAACGTACACATTTTCCATTTCTTATCATGAATCATTCATTATTCTACGTGAAGTACTGTCTTGTAATAACCCTGTATAGTGCCATTTATTTGAAGTCTTAAATTAATGAGAAATGTATGTGGTGTAAGACAAGTTTGTTAGTTTGTTTAGCCAATACAACTCGTTAAAATAATTGTACGTGTGTATGTCTATAAAAGTGTTTTTCTCTTACTACCTTAAGAAATTCTCAGCCATAAAAATTAAATTACGTTTCAAAAATGTATATTTTATTATTAACGTGGGGAAAGAAGGTTTATTCACTGTTACATATTTTGCGGGTTAATACTACATACAAATCATGGCTTTACTCATGTCTTATTTTCTAATTAATGGAACTATGAAACCATGTGTAATTTAGACCCTCCATAGTTTAAAGGTGGAGTTTGAAAACCTCTCATCTACCCATAGCGATCACACACAGTTAATTGGAAGTGACGAGGTAGTTAATTATAAATTGGAAGGGTTGTAAACTATGTTATGCCGCGGTTATCTTGATCGGGAACACGATTACAGCGTCCATACAGAACGAAGTAGTGAAACTTCAAAACAAGTAACGTTGATGAGATCGTTAAAAACGTACCGTTGAACTTGCATACTAATGAAGCAATTTGGTGTAATAAAGCCGTGGTTTGTTTATCTTCATTGTCATATAAGGAAATATCCCTAGGCAAGAATAAAGTCACTAAGCTGTATCCAGAAAAAATTATTCACTCAAAGTAGGTAATTTCTTCACCACAGCGAGTAACATTTGTTGTCCTTTAAGAATTCGTAAATAGGGACTCCATTGAATGAATCTTTGAACAACACTGTTCAAAACCAGTAGCGACGGGGTTTAAGTTGTTAGGCTCTAATTAAATTGTGTTTCCTTAAAATCAGTTTTTTATAATCCTAGTTCGGTCCATTGAGGAAGTGGGGAGGAATTATTTCTTTTAAAGGGGGGGGGGG
>CABFWB010007234.1:0-15196 GCA_902151455.1 Timema bartmani | reverse complement strand
GTGAGTTTTGGGGGCTTCATCCCGTAACATGATATTTTTCCGTGTTAGCAATTTTAATAACATCGTTTCCCCAACACCAAAATTACAAGTTGATAGTATATTGGATCCCCATAAATGTAATTTTGAGTAGATGATTTCCCTCTTTACTTCAAACTAACTTGATTCCAAAATGTATCTTATACAGTTTAACGTTTGAATGTTTCGTCTAAGACAGAGGTCGCAAACTCCCGGCCCGCGAGACACAGTTGACCGGCCCGTGTATCTGCAACACTTTTATAACACTATCCGACCCGCAATTAAATACGCAAAAAAAAAAAAAAATTCCAGTTTATTTCTTGTTGTTTCAAGGAAAAGGTTCCATGACCACTTTACGGTTTTTCTGAGGGATTATAATCCTTTCGTTGTGAAACCTTACTTGTTCTCTCGAAAACTTGTTGTTACCTTCTTGTTTGTTCTGTTGTTCATTACACATTTTAACCACTTCGTTACTGGAAGCGTACTGATTTTGGTTATAACCAATGGTAAATAAAGAAGAATGTTCGATCCCATGTTATTGAACGTTTATTAAACGGTAACTGAAATCCTTTTTCAAACATAACAAGTTTACAGGTTTATTTTACAATTACAACTGATCCACAAGGAACAATGTCTGATAGAAATGTTTGGTTTGACGTGCAAGCAAGCACTGTCCTGTTCGACTGACTCAAAATAAGTTAGGAAGCTAAAACTTTGGGAACATTGATTGACAGCTACTAAACAACACCAAACCCCCTCTTCTGGAAACTACCAACATTATTTTCGCTGACGTGGCGACAGTAATGCTTGTATTCTTGATATTATAGTTTTGGTCCTCCAGCCGTTCAGTGTGTTTGTTTTATTTTAGTCTTCGCTGTGTGAGAATGTCGTGTTCCAAGAGTAAGCGGAATATTGATTAAGAATTTCGGGTGTTTAGTGAAAATTGGGAGATTAAATTTTTTACTTTGAAATTAAATCTAAAACTACATGTTTGATTTTTAAGCAAAGTATTTCGGTCACTAAAGATTGCAATTTAAAAAGACACTACGAAACAAATCACATTAATTGCTATGGAAAATATAAGGGACTTATGCTTTACAACAAACTAGAAGAATTAAAAAGAGGACTTAAATTACAGAAAAGTGTGTTTTTGAACGTTAACAAAGTGAGTGATGCTGCGATGAAATGTGGTTATGTGATATCAGAAAAGATTGCTCGTGCTTCAAAGCCGTTTTCTAAGGGGGAATTTATCAAGGATGGTATCCTGAGCACTATGGACATTATGTGCCCAGAAAAAAGACATCTGTTTTCTAGCATTAGCTTATCTGTAAATATTGTTTCTCAGCGAATTGAAGATTTAGCAGACAACATGCACAATCAGTTACGCGAGAAATCAAAAGGGTATGTAGCTTGCTCGATTGCTATCGATGAGATCACCGATAGTTGTGCTGTAGCTCAGTTAGCTATTTAAATTCGGTGTGTGGATAAGGATTTTAATGTTAATGAGGAATTGTTAGACTTGGTGCCCATGAAGAATAAAACACCAGGAAGTGATATATTTTCTAGTGTGGAAACAAGCATTAATAACTTGGTTGTGGATTGGACGAAGCTATTCAGTGTGGCAACAGATGGCGCTCCTGCAATGGTTGGGGTAAAAAAATGGGTTCGTTGCAAGATTAAAATCTAAGATCGTTACTTTACCAAATTATAACTTACCATTCAGTAGTGTGCACTAGATTATTCATCAATAATCTTGGCGCACGATGGCTTGATCTACCCACTCTTCGATTTAGGACGCGAGGTGTGTACTCCAGTCTTGAAGATTGTTCTAGCCAGAAGATACAGGGTAAGTACATGAACAGTTTGTGATTGTGGGAATTTATTCTTGTTTAATATTGTTCTAGATATAGACTGAACCTACATTGGACTACAATAGAGAAGCTTACTATTGCAGGAAGTTTATTTATATTGAGGTTTCATATGGAGTAGGTAGTATGACTCTTAAGGAAAACCTTTGCGTGAAGCTTAATATGGGGGGTAGTACGATGTAACATGTTACAAATGTTACCATTCTCCCCCCTTTACAAGAAAGAAGAAAAGACGGAGCAATCATCATCAGGAAGACGGTCCATCGTCTTCGTTGAAGTCGTTCCTATCAACTTCATCATCACAATCAGTTAGGAGATGAACCATCATCTTCTTCTTGATCGTTGCAGTGTCCAACATCTATAGAGGACGCTGGAGCCACCGACGTCGAATACCAGACACCGGGATTCACAAGGAAAGGGAGGCGCGACTAGATCAACTAATTAAGAAGTTTCTCACAACTATGCCAGCGGCAATATGTTGTACACTGAACTTTACACGTTTACACAAAATTATATTTGTACAGAACGAACATCTGTCTTCAATGTTTCATCTCTTGACTCACAAGAGTCCAACAAAGTTATAATTTGAAAATTAAAGTTTTCAATCACAATCAAAACTCATAATTTACCATACAATTAATAAGGAATCCTGCTGAAATGAATCAGGGGAGCGTCCCCCCCTTCAACATACCTGGAGGGTTCCCGTTCAAATGTCTGGTATTACAAGTACCTTTTCCATAAGTTTATCACTGCCTAAATCAGTTTCCCCTCTCTTAACCTAGGATAGAACGGAAGCATGAGTTAGGTTAGCTCAAAACATTACTACTTTCTAGAACCAAAGAAATCGATTTCATGACCCAAGATCCACTGCGAGAATCATCCAATGAAATCGGCCAATACTACAATAAACAGAATTTTACTCCAAAAGGGACATAACCCATGAGTTCACTTATAGGCTCTCATAAACCTATAAAGAACTATACGCATATATAAGTTTCAATTACCAGAGTACAAAGTTACTCTACAACACTTAGGGAAATCCAAGAGTTTAAATTATAGGTTCCCATTAACTTATAAAAAAACTATACGCATGGTTCCGCTTTATGTACCTGAGTATAACCAAAATGGTTAACTATATAAACACTAAGATAAGTTTATAACTATCAACCATAAATAAATGACATAAGCTTTGTCAAACATTGCGTAAAAAATTTATATATATATATATATAAATTTTTTACGCAATATATATNTATATATATATAATACTTCACATAATTAAAGCCTGACCAAAGAGTTATCTTATAGGTTCCCATACAACTATAAACAACTACTCGATTGGTTCAACTTAATTCACCTGAGTAAACCAAAAAAATAGAGTAATGTGTAAGTGAAATGTTGAACTTACAACCTTTACTCGAAAACAAACTTTACGTATGCACCTTAAGTAGTTACAATTTTAAGATGGCTCACATGAGCCCTGCGTGTCACGTTGTGGTCTGTCTGTTTAACCTCACCGACACTGGCGTCATGAAGCAGTCGACTGACCAGGGCCCACTACATCTGGGAGAGAGCTTGGCGGTAGTCTTGTCAATGGCAGATCTCTGAGGAAAACATCTACACATAACTAGGTTACCCACTGCGATGTTCACCGGGACACGACCTCTATTGTAGACTTTCGCAACTCTCCTCTGTGACTTTTTCAGATTCTGAAAGGCTGCTGAACACCTTTCAGAATAAGAGGGGTCGTTAGGGGCTCCTAGCAGAGGATCTACATCCCAGACCGCTAGAAGGGGATGGTTCTGATCCCTACCTAACAATACAGAAGCTGGAGAAGCGCCAATTGACTCGTGCAGTGCAGCATTAAATGCCAAATTCAAAAGATCTAAATCACGGTCTCAGTGGACTTCAGACTCGCTGTGATAGATGGTCAGTGCTACCTTAAGATTCCTGTTAAATCTTTCAACATAATTAGGGGATGGATAATACGGACTCGTGGTAACGTGTTTAATGCCCCATCCAAAACACATGTCTTTGAAAGATTTTGACCTAAAACACGGGCCATTATTGATCACGACCTTTCGAGGGGCACCAAACGGCGACCAAACTCTAGTAGTGAGAGCGTTTACCGTAGTGGTTCCTTTCATGTTTCTAAGCGGTATAAGAATTACAAACTTGGAAAATCTATCAACCAAAACCAAAATAAAAGTATTACCCTTAGTAGACCGAGTAATTGGACCAACAAAGTCCACGAACACTTTCTCCCAGGGGCGTTGAGCTATATTGGCCGAATGTAACACAACGCGAGTGTTCTGTACAGGTTTAGTTTTAAGGTAGGATTCACAATTCCTAACCCAATCACGAACGTCTTTATATAGGCTAGGCCAGAAAAACTCTTTCGAAATCTTCCGTTGAGTTTTGAGGACTTCAAGATGCCCTCAAAAAGCCCTCAAAAAATGGAGTCATGGAAATAATTCAACAACATGGGTCTGATTTTCTGTAGCACAAATATCCTTCTTTTGCTACCTCGATCATAAGAAACAACAAGACCTTTGAAGATACCAAATTTGCCCAAATCTTCACCTTTCTCCCATTTTTCCATGAGCTCAATACAAACAGGATCTTCTTTTTTATGCTTAGCGATAGACACAAACTAATATGGAATAGTATGAATAACACAAGCCGTTTCCACGTTCTCCTCCGCACCAATGACATCTAACCCTTCATTCATCCTAGACAGGGTATCAGCCACAACATTATGTTTGCCAGAAATATGGCGGGTATTGAACTTAAATTGCGATAGGCATAAAACATAACGGCCAATCTTGCCAAGTAGCTTTGGATGAGACCACATCCACGCTAAGGCCATATTGTCAGTATACAGATCGAACTCTCTTTAATCAAGATAGTCTGAGAAACGTTCTACCCCGTATACGCAGGCTAGGCATTCCTTCTCAAAGACGCTGTACTTTCTTTCCGCCTCCGAATGGGTTTTACTCGCGAACGCAACGGGCAAAACCCCCTCTGGATGACGTTGAGACAGCACAGCCCCGAGTGCAACTGAGGAAGCATCTACTTGCAACTGAAACGGGAGTGAAAAATGTGGCATGCTGAGCACTTCAGGGGAAATGAAGGATTTCTTTAATAAAGAAAATGCCTTAGACGTGTCCGCCCCTTCCCCCCAAACAAACTTGGAACCCTTCTTTTTTAGAGGATTCAAAGGAGACGCAATCTCTGAAAAATGGGGGATAAACTTTGTGTAATACACACACACACATACCAAAGAAACGTTGAAAACCCTTAAGATTCTTAGGTGCAAGAAAATTAAAAGTGGGGTTTTACCTGCTCAGGGTCAACCAACAGATTGCCCTCAAAAATGATATAACCCAAGTACTTGATGGACGTGGTAGCCCACGTAACTTTCTCTGGATTTACTGTAAGCCCACAACTTGTGAATGTGAGGAATGCCAGGCCTCCACCGTGGTTCGGATTCCACGTTAAACTGTAGGTCCTCCATTTCATCTCACAATCACCCTACCATTATACATTAGCGTAAGTGCGTATAACCCGAAAGGGTAGTAAGACGCGGTGCTAATAATAATAATAATAATAATAATAATAATAATACTGTAAGCCCAGCATCTCTGAGCTTACATAATACAATCTCTATATGAGTCAAATGCTCCTCCAAAGTATTACTATAAATACAAATGTCGTCAAGATAGTTGAAGACAAACTTGAACTCAAAGTCTTCAAAAATGTGATCCAGAACACGATTTAGAGCTTGACCTCCAATAGAACATCCAAGGGGAACGCGGTTAAACCCGTACACTTGCCACGGAGGGCCAAACGCAGTGTATTGTTTAGACCGTTCAGTCAGCGCACATTGCAAAAAACTGGCGTTGAGGTTGATTAAGCTATAGAATTTGGCTCCCCCAAGATGTTGAAAAGCAGAATCTGTACTAGGCATAGGATATGGGTCGAATCTAATCTGTTTACCTTAAGATTGTCTATAATAAGTCTATGTCCAGCAGCTTTACGGGGAATTATGAAAGCGGGACTAGCAAAAGCAGATTTAGAAGGTCTTATAACCCCCTCCTTGAGCATATTCTGAATCAGCTTCCTAAAAATGTGCAATTTGGGTGGGGCGCAAGAATACAGACCTGACCTTACTGGTTTGGGGTCTTCCATTTCAATATTATAAGGCAACACGTCACATTTTCCCCATCTGGGAGTGATGACATCAGAAAATTGTTCCAAAATTGAATTTACATCCACATTTTCAACATTTACAAAAAAATGGTTTCAACGCTGAAGTTCCTTACTAAATGCCACCTTAACACGGGGACAAAATCCAAAAGAAACCTCTCTTTGTGACAAATTAACAATAGCTTTAGACCGGGCAAGAAAATCCACTCCTAAAATAACATCATAGGGTAAACCTACGACAACA
Organism: Timema bartmani; assembly: GCA_902151455.1. Taxonomy (NCBI): domain Eukaryota; kingdom Metazoa; phylum Arthropoda; class Insecta; order Phasmatodea; family Timematidae; genus Timema; species Timema bartmani. The sequence continues at coordinate 8,860 of CABFWB010007234.1, read as the reverse complement.
AACAATGGGGTTTTCCACGAGAATCTACCAATCTTAATTGGAACACTAACTCTCTTACTAACCACCAAAGAACAACCATTAGCAACAGCATAAACTTTAGGAACGAAATTTTCAATAACAATATTGTTAGCCTTTTGAAGAGAAATTAACAACTTGGAACTAACAAAAGAAGTATTTGCCTCAGTGTCTAAAAACCCTAGACAGCGCTGGATACAAATATCAAGATCAACAATAGGGGTAGGTGGGCATGGAAGATCGCTTCGCTCGTGAGACCCATGAAACTTACGGGGCGCTACTAGTTTCCCGATGGACACTTACTCTGAAAATGCCCAACTGCTGACATTTGAAACAGCGAATTTTTGTCATATCCCTTTTTTCCAACTTTCGCGGGCCAATGTGGTTCTGCCTCCACAGGTTTGGTATCCCGTGCTGGAATAATACCTCTATTCCTCTGCATACTACCAAAACTCCCGGGATTTGAACCCACACCTTGATTAGCGACAACACTAGGTACATTAACCGTTAAATACTCGTTCTCAGACAATAACGTGCTCTCAATAAGGGAAGCAAGACCATGGAGTTCAACCATAGTACAAGGTTTACTAGCAAAAACAAAATGGCGTCGAGGTAAGGGGATACATTTTCCAAAATGATATCTACAACTTGGCGCTCTGAGAGGTTTAGCTCTAACACTTTGGCAGCCTCAGACACGGATACAATGAAGTTTCTTAAGGACTCTTCCGGGCGCTGAAAGCGTTGTACATATAATCTGCGCAAGTTTTCCCTAGCTCTAGAGGGAACGAGACAATCTAGAATCTTTGGTTTTATATGTCTCCAACTTAACCCTCGACTTAAGCCTTCAGAAAATAATTGGGTTAAATACCCCGAAGTTTTCCCTAAACAAAGCGCTACAAACTCCAACTCGGATCCTAACCCCAGTCTACACACCCTGTCAATTTCAATCAGAAAAAAAAAAAAAGTGACGAGCTGTCTTGACCATCACACAGCGGTATACGGTTTACAAACTCGGCTAGAATTTTTTTATTGAGTTTTGTCACTCACCAAAGCGCGTGGCAGCTCAATCGGAGCTTCAACCCTCACCGGTACTGCTTGGTGATCCATCACTCCCACTGGTCCAGCATCATCAGACGCATCAACCTCTGTCAGGACTCCCAAGAGAATTGCGCGGAGTCACAGCCCTCTCTTTGCGAGCTCGGAAATAAGGCCCTCTTTGTTGAGCCTGTAGACCATGAATTTAGACAACACCCCAGAGTCTCTTGCCGCTCCCTCCCCAGAAGCAGCGTCCGTGGTCAGTATCTCCGGCATTAAACAAAAATAAATAGAATTAGTAACAATAATAAGTATTCACAACAATATAAATAATGCAAGAATGATTTCCAACACAGCTCAGAGAGATAAAGAGATGGATAGCTTGAAAAGCAGAGTGGCGCAGTGTTACCACCCACTCTACTACCTCTTAGCTACGGCCACACTAGACTAAAAGGAAGGTGGGGGGTAATCTAACATAAGATAAGTGACAAAGAAAGCAAGACATTAGCAACAATTGGAATGTTTTATTTAAGATAACAACAAATGAAACAATAAATTACATGGCATCAAAAATCCATCGGAAGTATGTTGAAAATCATATTAATGTTAAAACGCAGTTTCATCATGCGAATGTTTCTACAGATCACAACATATCTTTAAGTCAACTAGGTCTGTCTGGAAGAAACAACAATTCGACCAAACTACACTGTCAGTTTCACAACAGTGAATATTGACAACACAACCTTAAATGTTTGACTATTTGAACAAATCATTAATTTATAAATATCTAGACAGATATTTATTCGACTACAAAAAAGAGCCTAATGGGCATCTTTGAAATGGTTACAAAAGTGAAAGAATGTTGACCAAACAGTTTTTTTAAAAGCATCTAAGATGTGAGTGTTACTTCTAATAGCAGATCCGTAATATCTCTGAAGTTCATCAATATCACCATCGGTCAATCGACCTCTACCCTATAGTAATTTACCAACAGAAAGTGTTATGCCTTTGTATTCTTGGCGCAACCGACGAAGACGAGTGCCTATTTTCTGAACGTGACCTAAACATTCTAACTTTTTTTAATACTAACCCCCTTCTCCATAGGGGTTGTTTTCAACAATAGCTTTGAAGCCCTTACTGTCCCCATCACCTAAATAATTCACGTAACGTACCGGAACACTACAATCTTGAGGTCGTTTGAACAATTTTAGAACTCCAGAAACACCCATGCCTCCGCTTGTTCCTTTATAATTTTCCACACAATTTACGTGTTCTGTGTAGCTTTTTGCATTTGGTACAATATTTTGACAAACATTCCACATCAAGCACTTTGCCACTGTCTAAGCTGGTAACAGTAACTACTCCATTCAACGACGTGTATCCACGCTTTTGGCATGATCCATCAAATGCTCCACTAATGTCACTGTCCCCATTATTATGAATCACTGCTTGTCTGGTTGCATTTAATTATTAAAGTTTCAGCTACTTTCTCCTCATAATTACTAATTACTTTGTTATATTTAACAAATCTGGTAGGTGGCTGTGGTAAGTTCATGACGTAACAAAATGTTTCTGCTGACGCCTGGCCCTTTGCCTATACTTCGGAAGGCATCCACAAGCCTCAAATTTTTGTCATAATGACCACTTTCAGTTCTACTTGGAAGTCATAAATGAACAATCAGCATTACAAGTTTTACACACAAGCAGTAAGTTCGCAACAATACCTTGTCTTCTCTCAGGAAGCTCAACTAATCCAACAGAATCTTCAGCGCCACAGTCATGGCATCTTATAAAATTCAAAATATTCTTATATAATATATTTAAATCTAACTAAATACTTCCTTAAAACATTTTTACTTAGAAGATATTCGGTTTTGTCACCACACATATCCAAATATTAGAGTTTTTTTCCAGATGAATTGAAAGAAGTAGAAGAACTACTAGAACTTAGACTGTCAATTGGGGTTATGCAATTTTCTGAAGAAGTTTCACTTGAGAGAGTTGTTATTTCTTTTGTCACACTGTATCTATTTTCCGAAAACTTTCGCTTACCAAACACCTTTGACCTAGGCATTTATGTATCATTTGATTAGTAAAAACTACTATAAAAAACTAATTATGAATTGAATTACAAACAATACATAAACAAACTTTATAAACAGCTTTTTTTTAGAAACAATGGAACAAATATATTATTACCAACATATAGAAATAAATCATAGATATATACACAGTGATATCATAGATAGATAGAAAATGTATTTCTACAAGTTTTATAAATATAGTAGATAAAATTAATTACTGGAAACTATAGTCCTCATAAAATGTGTCCCTGAACCAAAACAATATGCAACATTGAATAGTAAAATTTTAATTTGACTAGCAAATATACAAGTCATTATTATGTGTTTGGTATCGCTGGAAAGAGAAAACTTTATATTATTATTAAATGTTTTTTTTAATTTTTTATAAACGTTTGGGTATTGTGTCCCCTTTTTAAATATATTTTTATAAAATAAACCGTTTCTGAACTATAAGAAAATATGTTTGTATGGGTATTAATTATTGAAATTGATTGTTATGTTATTTGGTATACAGAGGATGTCCCTATTTTCTCCATGGGAAAGTCGGGTGGTATGACGCACCTTTCAAAAAAAAGCTATAACACGTAACACAATGAAGAATAAAAATGGAAATAACGTAAATACTTCACCAAATCTATAAATTTAATAAAATGAGAGTGAATATATTCACACATATTTCATTGTTAAAAAAAAACACAAACACTAAAGTTATGTTTTTTGCCCTATCTCCCCTCCAGGTTGGGTGATACGACCCAAGAGGGGTGGGAGATATGGCTTATGGAAAATCAAGTAGTAATGAGAAATTGAAACAAAAAATTAAATTTAAAATTAATATAACCTAATCATATTCTTACTAGGAACTCCATTATTGCTGTTTTATAAAGCGGCTCATTTGGATTATATCTCATATTGAGACTATTTTAACATTTTTAGTACATTTTAATATGTTGTTATTTTAACATGTCTTGTCCTTTTAAGGTATTTTACTTTAACATGTTTTGTTATTTTAACGTGTTATTTTAATATGTTTGTTTTGTACTTTTAAAGTAGTGTATACACCTGTGGTTTTTTTTAGCAGGTGTATCACTCTTTTGTACTATATTTTTTATTTACCTGCATATGCAGGTGGATTATTTTGACTCTGCCCTATGGGGATTTTACTATGTTTTTTATATTGTAAAAGGCCCTAATGACCTCACTGTGTCGATGGGCCTATAAACAACAACAATAATAATAATAATAACATTATTGCTGGTACGTAACCATTAACATTTCTTTTCACTATGAATATTGTATTTGCACTAGAGATATGGTTTCCATGAAATACATTGCAAAATAAAACACGGTCAACACATAAAATAAAATAAACAAAGTACTAGGATATAAGTTTGAAAACCATCTTAATTGAATCTTATTTTACTAATTTAGCTTCTTATTTTTATTTTCAATTCTGCCACATAGGCCACACTCATCATAATAAATTGTTCAGCTTTCATGTAACCATCTATTGCACCGCTTGCACTTGATCCAGTCTGAGTTTGAAGTGTTCTTCTCGTAATGTTCGAAACACTTAACACACTCATTTTCGTCATCCGAAACGCATGCATCACTTGAATCCACGAGTACTGGATCTTCATCTTCGTCATGGGAGGACTATTCTCGAAGACGTTTCTTAGCTGATGTCTTTTTCGATGCACCTGATTTCTTATGCTTCTTTCTTTCACCTTCTTGTTTCTTAATGTATGCATCTAGTTTCCTTTGTTCAGATTTGTCCTTCCTTTCCTCTAGTGCACGTATTTTGTTCAATTTTGACGAAATCCCTTTAGATTCGGTGAGCAGCACAGCTGATTGCTTTCTTTTGGGTTGTTTTGGTTGACCTGGTCTGGAAGTTGCTATTGGTGACAACTTTTTAAGCAGTTTTCTTGGAGTCAGATCTTGCCGTTGGATTTCTTCCGTAGTTGAAGAAGTAGAAGGTTTGACAATAGGGATTGTAGTATCTGTAATATTTGGTGAGGACTCATGAATCTCAGATTCAGAAGTGTATTCCCAAGGTCACTATCTTGTGGTGTCTCTGAGCCTGCAGAGTTAAGAAAAGCTCTCTCAGGAATGGCAGACCGGCTAAAAGGAAATATGCCTGTTGCACGGAATCCTGATATTCCAATTTCAACAGTAGTTGCTCGTGACCATGCCTTAGAAAGAACCTTACCAAAGTGTCGCCAATCTTTTTATTGGGGGTTAGCAGCTACCCATTCTTAACAGAAGTGTTTAAAGTAAACTTTGAATGGTCCTAAAAAGTCTTGTCGAGAGGTTGCAGGTAGTGCGTGGTGTGACTTGGCAAGCATAAAAGGAGAATGCCACTGTCCGCTGCTTTCTGCAACATTTCGGGAGAGTTCACGTGTACCCCATGTCCGTCCAGGATAAGACACTTGCCTGATTTCTTCCGAGGTATGAAGGGATTCTCAAGCCAGACGATGAATAAATTTGAATCTGCATATGCCGATTCTTTCCTCATTTGTAAGAAGGCGCCGGGTGGCATGTTTTCGACCAAACTTTGAAAATGCAGTACGCAGGTAAGAAGGAACCTTCGGCATTATAGCAGGCAATTACTGTGATAGTTTCACCTCATTCGGCTGATTTACGTGCATGAACATCCTTGCTGTCTCCAATTGCGACAACCTCACCTGGTTCATTGTTTAGCTTTAAACCTGACTCATCCTATAAATGTTGCCTGGTTTGTCTATTATATTATTTTCTGTCAGTTATTTTCAGCAACTCAAAATATTTATCGACTTCTTTGACATTCATGCCATCAGCCCGAGCATTCGAAATTCCCTCTGCATTCCACACACTTGTAAAGGGTTACGTTTAAGAAAGGATCTGAACCAATCTCAACAGGATTTTTTTTTTATCATTGAATTTTGGTTTCAGACCCGTGGACTTAGCCAAATTGTACGTTATCATTTGTAAATATTTTCTGGTAGAAGCAAATCCTACTGCTTGCAATTTTCGTACATGTTCAGCTAATTATATTTCCATATCTAAGCCTAAATATGGTGGTAGGCCTAGGCGACCCTTAACAAAATTTCCTGTAGTCAGTCTGTAACGAAGGGTTTTTTCTGGGATTTTATTTTCCCCTATCCCCCGCCTTATTGGTATTTTGTTTAATCGCACTGCTTTTATGGTTTTATCGAGTTGTTCTTGAGTCCACGTTGCCATGTTACTATTAAGAGGGTCGCACGGTGAAGGCATGATCGCAACGCACACTGAAAAAATAATAGAAAAGTTACTTTTCTAATATAGCATTCCCATCAGCAGTTTTAGGCTGCGTCTTATTCCCTCATGAATTCCTAGTTACAAAAGTGCGTCGAATCTCCCTTGCCAACAATGCGCTGTACCTACCAAAACCATGGGAAATACGACGCAGTGGTTGCCAGACGTACAAGTTGGCAAATAAGCGTGTGCTTTGTTCTAAACACTTGAATAACAAACCCTCTTTAAACTAGAAATGTTGATTCAACAATCACTATAATATTTCCAGCACAATATAAGTATAGGTGCGTATAGTGTAAAACTTCGAGCACTTACTTCTGACTGTTTCCGACGAATATGAAGAAGAAGAATATATTTATATTCAAACAAAAACTTTACACACGTCACGACAAGACGTTCTCAACTAGACTCTCTGCGCGCGCACATGTTTCCTGTACCCATAATTCCATAGAATGCGTCATAACTCCCTCAATGTCATATCACCCGAATTTCTCTTATGTGTAACAGTTTATATTATTTCATTTATGCTCGTCAGTGGGGTGTTTCTGCAACAATTTATATTATTCTTTTCACAAATCTTATGAGGGTTTTTTTTTTAGCAAAATCTCTATTTTAAGATAAAAGCGTATTTGCGGTGCAGTGTACCATTTATTTATTTTAATTAAAGTAATTGCAGTAGCACAGTCTATCCTTGCACTCACCTTCGCCATCAATATTATATAATCCATATAGCTTAAACGGGAAGTAAGACACGGGTCACACAAAAAAGAAGTACAAAAAACTGATATAATCGGTATTTGGACATATCAACAAAACACGAGAGCACAATTATTATTTTGAGTTGATGCGCTCTTTAACTGTACTGTGTTATGTTATATATAAATTACGCTTAATAATTACACTATTTTTAATAGGCGCAGTTTAATTGTATGTGTCTCCAATTAGCTTAACAATAATTACTCTATGGCGTTGTAGTATAGACACCGGACAGCACTTAAAAATTTGCTATCTCCGAGGTCTTAGTGAAATATTCAACAGATTTATATTTGTGGTCATGCACATCTCGTTTTTCCGCAGGTACATCCTGCCTTTAGCTGTCATGGCATATTTGTACGTGAGGATCTCCAGAGAGCTACCTCTACAAGAAGGGCCCATCGCCGTCATGATGTACGAAGCGAGAACACGGGAGTGTAGAGCAAGGTGCCAAGAACACGGGTGAGATATTTAGTTCCAGTTTGTTCAAAACAGACAATTTTTTTGCTGGTATAGAAGATTATCAAAAATATGATTTGTCTTGTGAACTCTTGTACTGGTTATCAGTGTTAAGTTTCAGGCACCGATAACTGGTAGGTAATAATAGTCCAGCATTTAGAATACAACGATTATTATTAATAATTATTAAGAATTTATAAGTCTGATTTAAGGGCTATATAAACTTATTACCTAAATATGACTAGATATGTTTATACGTATTTTAGAATGATTAAACAACATGGATAAAAAAAATTGAAGTTTAAGAATTCTTTTCCAAATTCTAAACATTTTCGTCAGTGGATTAAATTAAACCCATTTAGTTCTCAATATCCTCTTGGTTGTAAATACATCCTAATGCTCGCCAAACTCTCATTTTTCACTATATCATTCACTGTGACCAATTATTGATATCGAAAATTCTCTGACCTCAAGTCATTTCACTATGGATAATTACGGACCAAAAACAAACAAAATACATTTTATTTCTATCCTATTTCTTAATTTATTGTTGATTTTTTCAAACTCACGTTTTCACGAACACACATAAAAAAAATCCAAGTCCTTCGTTGCCAAGATGTATAAACTAAAAAGTTAATATATTTACAATGTTACAGTTATGACCATAGATTTACTCGACCTCAAACTCTGCTTTTTAATATCATTTAAATTTAAAAATAACACATGGACGGTGTAATCAAACCCGGGACCTTTTTTGGTCAAAATAAATCAAATATTGATTTTGTACAATCACAATTTAATTTTCTTCGCATGGTGATGTCAACCTTTTCTTGAATATATGATGTCAAAGCTGTCCTGGAATTTAAAGACAACTTTTGTCCTTCATTTGAAAAGTTTGTCTTCTAGTATACCGTAATTGTCATGGTTCTGCTCTCATCTCCACGGATTCCATGAGTGCTCTTTTGGCATTGGCCACTATGTACTCGTGGAATCCCCTCGTGCAGATGATACACGAACAAATTTTTAAAAGTGATTTATTAAGCACCCGGCTCGCCTTTTGCTGGATTCCTGGTCACGCTGGTCTTTCAGGAAATGAACTGGCGGACCAGGTGGCCAAGGAGGCGAGTTTGGGTGTCATGATTTTAGACATAAAGGGTTATGTTTGGCGTGGGGTCTTACGCACCTGGCACGAGCAGTGGGTTTCAACCCCTGCTCAGAACAAGCTGCGTTCCATAAGGGACGGT
>CABFWB010007233.1:5375-26454 GCA_902151455.1 Timema bartmani | reverse complement strand
GGGAGAAAATAACCAGTGAACGGTACCTAACAACGAGCAGTATTTTTAAGTAGAAATAGCGAATAATGGAATATTCAACAAAAGGCTTATCAATATTAAGGTTTGCAAAAATTATCTATTTTTTGAAACTATTTATATTTGTATGGTCTCAGATGTGGAATGGTTCTAGATTCTTCAAATATGCTTGCTTATTTATAGAGCAAAATTTTTTATGAGAAAAAATCACGTCAGTTTTGAAGTTTTAGTACTTCACAAGAAAATTAATTTAAAAAATACTTGCTAACGTTTTCAAGAACCAATTTTTATAAAGATGGATCAGAGTAAAATGTGATCCCAAAGTCTGGATGTAAAGCTTTCTAGCCTTAAAAACACAGCATGAATCTCAAGGCCTAAATCAATAAAGAAGAGAAGGTGAAACTCGCTTTAACGGGGCGAGAGGGGGTTGAGAAGGGCAATTCAGGTTGGATAGAGAAAAAAACCGAACAGAGGTAAATGGCTTTCCCGATCGCAGGAGTTTCTAGTTTCCTCTTAAAAACAGAACCACGAAATTCGCAACGTAAACATTTTTTTTTTTCGTTGTTTAAGAGAATCCACTACAGTAGTATTGGACATCCCAAAATTCGGGTCCTATAAAATCACTAACCCGTGAATTTCCTCATCGGTGTGGTTAGCGTAGTGGACAACGTATTCGAACGAAGCCATTATTACTAAACTGAACCTCAACTTGAACAAAAGTACGTTTAATTACTTTGTTTTAAGCTTCTGGCGATTTAAAATCCTCTGCAATTATCTCTCGTTTTTCAATTGGCTATTGCAATTACCTTTGAAATTCGATGTATTTTCAGTTGGGTATTTTATGTGCACTTTCAGGGCTTTATGTTAGTTGGTTTTGAGTATGCCTACTGAGTTAAGGCTCCAGGGTTCAATCCTCTTGCGTGGCCTAAAAATGTATCATTTGTGAAATTAGGGCTTCCCTTAATACCGTGATAAATTAACTACAGGACACTGGATGTTATGTCTGTTCAGTTTTTGTTTTCTTTTTCCACCATGTGCTACTACCCGTTCAGGCTACACCCTTTTAATCACGCAAATTGTGTAGGGACGATGATGATAGAATTTAGAGGCAATATGACTGAATTTGCTTGGAGAGGGAGTGATAAACTTCTTAGGAAACAACACGTGACCATACCCGGCCGGGACTCGGAGCCCTACTTCCCCATCACCAGCAAACCAGACTAGATAAACTTTATAATTAGTAAGTGGGCCCACCAGTCCGGGTTTCAAGACCCTTAAATTATAGACTAGTATTTATTCGTGTGTTTTTTTTAAGTATAAAAATATATGTAAATTTCATGATGACTTTTTCCTGTCTCAAAAAATTCTCCGACGTTCCAATTCATTGATCAAAGTAAACATTCAATGGTGCGGCTTTGGCAATTGGTTCGATATAATGTATGCTTCGTTTTGTTAGAATGAAATCAGCGGAATTTATTTAGCAAATGAAAACTTATTTTAACTAATGATTCAAGTGCGATGTGCGATTTGCCGCCCTATTACACTTTTCCTTTTATTTTTCTAATTTTGTAATGTATTTATTTTGGGTGAGTTAAAATGTGTTTAAAAGTTCGTCCTCGGCATAAAAACTTTGTTGTCGTGAATGACAAATACAATGTATGTCAATTTACAAGAATACAGAGGGAAGATCGGCTAGCACTGTTTACAATAACTTAAATTAAGAACTTTGGGCTATGAAAGAACACTCCTTACCTCTATATTAAACTCATTTATTCTTCTAAACAATTTGTTGGCTCTTTCTTGTTTATTTTTCATGGTCGGCCATTATTACTCCTCTAAAGGCATCAGTTGGACCGGTCACAAGTGAATAGCGGGTCTCGTTCGGAATGGGAAAATAAAAGAAGTGAGGGAGGAGGGGGGTGGAGGATTCGTTTACTTCTAAACTAGCGTGCGTTTCATTCTGACAGAAGGAAGTGACGATATAACTCTTTCTTAAACATTTTTCATGTTCATTTCTAAATATTTTCAACGTTTTACCTTGAATTAAATGTTTTGTTATATTTATTCCTTGTTCATGGACAACCATTTTATCTTTATTATGATGTATAAATATTCTCTTTGTACTTAAAGAAAATAACGTTTGTAAATTTGCCTCTAGAATAAGATTCTTTGAAGAAGATCAGGGTTTTCTTTTTAGGCGTCTTTAAAACATGAAACCAAATAAATGTGTGTTGTTTTTCACTAAATTTGTTGTGGAAGCCCAGTTTAAAAAATGGGATATAAATACATCAATAGAAAGCTGAGAGTCTGGGCAAGAGCTAGAGACTATTGATACCCAGAAACTATGGAATAGGTGAAATTCAGAAGAGGAAACAAATTTCCTACATTTTTGCTGCTTTCAACATGGACACATATTCTTGGTGAGATCCAACCAAATCTTCAATCCCCCCCTTTTTTTTCTGTACTCCAGCAATTATTTCATACCTTCAGATAAAACAAATTAATTAATTCAGATACTTAATATATTCCAGAGAATCAATTATAATTTTATTATATCTTATTTGTGAAAATATTAATACAACCCTCGATATTTTTGTCAACAATAGTAAAATGCTTTTGTTTGTTTTACTCAAAACTTAAATAATATTATATATGTTTTTATTATTATATACATTTTTTTCACTCTGGTATTATATTATTTAAATTCTCAAATTCAACTATATTATGAGATTTTTTATTAATTATTTATTTAGAAAAAAAATATATATATAGTAAAATAAATGTAATGTTAATTTGTAAGATTTGAATTGTGATTAGGAAAGGACGTCCATAGGACTGAATGAGGAAACATTAAAATAATAACAGCCCACAGAAAGATTCAATAGTTGTGTTTTTACTTTCTCTCTATCTTACATGTAGAGAAAGTATTGTGATCGTCAAAAAAATCTAACACGAGATTTTGATGAATCTTGACGTTTCATGACTCCCTGAATCCGAAAAAGTGATTTTTGAATTTCCGTCTGTCTGTCTGTGTGTCTGTCTGTACTTCCGACTAGAGCCTAAACTATTTTACCGATCGGGCTAAAACTTGGTATCTAGGGTTTTCATAGGGTTGTCCCGAGGGATTTTTAGAATTGGATATACACCCCTAAAATTAAGGGTAGTTTACTGAAGGGCAAAAAGAGAAAAAGTCGATTTTCTCAAATTCGGCTCTAACGATTTTGATTAATTTCATTTCTAAACATTTATAAATATTCCAAACAAAATGGCTAATCTCAATATTTCGGCAAAATGACTTTAAGGGCTCCGGTCTGATGCGTAAATTATCATTTTTTATCATATCTGCGAAACTATTTGAGATATCAAATTAATTATCATTACAAATATGTAGATCTATTTATAATACACATATTTTATTCGAAACATATTTTTATAAAACAAATAACTTTCAAGCTATACGCAAATATATATATATATATATATACATATATATTTATTTTTTTTAACTTTTCGAACACTGAAGGTTAAGTATTGCGACCGTAAAAAAAATCTAACCTGAAATGTTGATGGATGTCAACGTCTCATGACCCCCCAAACCCTCAAAAATGGTATTTGCAATGCCGTCTGTCTGTGTGATTGTTAAAACTTAAAATTAAGAGTAATTTTATAAAGGGCGAAAAGAGAAAAAATTCATTTTCTCAAAATCGGCTCAAACGGTTTTGATTAAAATTCGTATCTAGGCGTTGATTAATATTATAAATAAACTGGTTATTTCCATTTTCCGATAAAAATGACTTTTAGGGTACTTTACAGAAGCGGAAATTTACGTATCTCCGCAACTATTTGAGATACTAAATAACTTATAATTGCAAAATAGTAGTACTATTAAAAATAAAAAACTTTTATACGAAATACATTTTTATAAAACCAACAGTTTCTAAGATATTGGCAAATATATTAATACCATTTTGTGAGCTTTGGTTGTAAAAATATACTACTTAAGTTTTAACGCAATAATTCTCCAATGCCAAAGAGTAATAAAATATAAGTAAGTCTCTCAAAAGTTTGTTATTTTTCCTTAAACTTTTTAGGAGAAATGTTTGTACAGCAATGATCTATCTCCATTTTTGACTCAATAGTCAATATTTACATTTTTTATTGGTCAAAATTTATAAATGAGGAATTTAATATTAATGCGCTAACCTGAAGATGTGCAACACCTAATAAACTGTCGATCTGAAGTAGAAATTTTAATACGAAGTGTTGACCCTTATGGACCCAAAATTAATCTTTTTTATTGGTCCAAACATACAAATGAGAACATTAATTCTCTAAAAATAAAAATATAAAATTTTAAACTGGGACTCAAAAAATGTTTTACATAAGTATAGTGCAATTTATGCTTGGATTTGGTAGTGCATACTATTTAGTTTCACATATATTAAAAGCTATGAGTAAATATCTCCATTTTTAAACAATAGATCGAGAAAGTCCGTGCGGGGTTCCATACCATTTATTTATTGTAGTTTAGCCTAATATAAACTATTCCGTTATTAATTTTTTTATATTGTTCATTGTTCCGGAAAGCGTTCTCAAGCATACTGAGTAGTCTCAAGTTTTAAAAGTCATCGTGCCACCATCAGTGTTAGCTGAGCAAAAGGTGTTTTTTTTTCTCTCTCTCCTAAGCGTAGTTCCAAGGAGTGGCGCCCCCCAAATAAAGTTTAAAAAAACACACAAATTTTACTATATTTTGTAAATATATATATATATATAATTTGAAGAGTCATCGTCCTTTACCTCGTTTTTATGCGAATTTCATTAGACTATAAAGGTAACCAAACCAGTTTTACATACTCATTAAATATGTCAATCCAACACCTTAGCTCAGTCGATAGCATGTATGTCTACTGAGGTCCCGAGTTAAATTCCCGCCATGGCCGAAAATAAGTCATTGGTGAAATGTGGGTTTACTCTTTCATAGTTATAAATTAACGGCTGAGGACTGGATGTTGTGCTTGTACTAGTCTTAAGTTAGATTTTAAGGCATATGAAGCTACGATAGGCCTAGCCAGCCGGTAGTGGAAAATAGATGGCATGAATAAACGAGATAACTGACTCAGACCAAAGGCTGGAAACAGTTAGATGTAAAGTAAATTAAATATATCAATATGTGACCTTAATTAGGTGACAAATACACTGCGATCATAGTAGGAAGAACCTTTTATGGCATTTAGAAAATGTTAGTATGAAGCTCTTATATTGTGCACTTAAGTTCCATTAATTTATTATTTAAGTCACTAAATTATTATGTTATTCCTTATTAAAAAAATTTAGCATTGTTTCTATTTGTTGTTGTAAAAGTGAGTTTTAAAACTTATTTTAAAAAAGACCAAAACTAAGAAAATTGCACCAATGTACGAGTAGTGGTCTCGTATTAGCCATTTGACGAGTCAAAGAAAACATTTTGAAGATGCAAATAAGAACTAATCCAAGCATTCGCCCGCATTAGGTCACAGGCAGATACCGCAAGCTGAATATGTAGCGCTAGCCCGCATTCCAAGTGAAATGCTCGGTGTTTCCCCTGACCGACCGTGCAATGCCACCAACATGACAGCGTGGTGATGGTTTTTGTCCTTCCCAGACATTACAAGCGAGTGTACAAATGTGGGATTTTGGGACCGAGCAAGGATGGTTGGTAGACGAGGAGGGAGGGATTAAAATGGAGAGGGTAGGGGTGAGAGATTTAGGGAGAATGGAAGGGTCAAAGGATTGGGTCGCATTCATTGTCTGTTGTCAGCGGTTAACAGACGTCAAAATATTCACCCTCTACCAACGCTGAAAAACAAAATTTTCGCCCACACTGTTTTAATATACACTATATGTTGGTATGATTATTTTTTTGTGAAATATGAAAAGAGTACCATGTACTTTGGAGTATGAGGTGAATGGGGGAAACTACAGCAAAAAATGGATGACAGCTCATTCAAAATCTACGTACATTCCAATTTTTTTTAACACAACAAAAACAGAGTGTGGACTCTTGAATATAGATGGTCAAAAGTTCATCCACGAAAACATTTATTCTGGTGAGCAAATAAATATCCAGAGGACCAAAAAGTCTTAATTTTGTAAATCAAGACAATCATTACAGTACAAAATAATAAAATATTAAATTCGGGGTGGTTTTCAACATTGTGGTTTTCCTTTCCTCCCTCCAGGCAAATTGTTGTGTATTTCCCTAACATTCGTCACCCTCAAACGGTTTAATCGAATTAGCGAATATTGCTAGGTGACCCAAATGAGCAATCAGACGCCTCCTACCAGATTACTGAACCAGGAATTTCGGGTTCGATTCCCGGCACGACCGAAACATATGTGAAAGTTGTAGGTGATCAATATGAAAGGAGGAAACCTCAAATTAATACATGCTAATATTTTCGGACACACCGGAAATTAAAGCTAGGACCTACTACCTATAAAAGATAAATGCACTAGGGCCTTCTTTCTTGACGTCATATTACATAGTCCAGATAGAATTTCGAAAATTTGAAGCGATAGATTGCATAAAAAAAGACCACAAATAGATCTCATTAGCATGGTAATAACCTCTATTGTCAGCTGTTGTCTCTGGTAAACAAATGAACGAGGAAAAATAAACTCGGATTAGATGGCACGCGGCCCGTTCCACTCTTCATTAAAAGTTCATTTCCTACAAACTTGTAAGACGTCACTTCCGGCAGGTGTCGTCCTTGTTTACACGTCTAGATCATTCAAATACCTTTACACATGACATTAACCTTAAGGGTTCGGCCAGACTGACAAGCGTGTGAGCGAGCGAGCGCGTGATTAGCAGATAGCTCTCGTTAGTTGTTGACGAGGAGGCTCCAAATCTTGGCTGAGTGAACTGAGGGGGGTTTTAACAAGTGATTTATTGTTGTGGTTTTCNATTAGCAGATAGCTCTCGTTAGTTGTTGACGAGGAGGCTCCAAATCTTGGCTGAGTGAACTGAGGGGGGTTTTAACAAGTGATTTATTGTTGTGGTTTTCTCATCCTCTCTCCACGCTAATGGTGATTCTTATTTGTAAAGGCCTACTTTGATAATATTGAAGTATTTTAACATATCATTTTTATATATATGGTTTATGATCTTACCAATTAAATTAAGCTGTTAATAGCAAGTGTGCTAAGCCTATCGATAGTAATAAAAATGTCAAAATGAGAAGTTTTCCTAGCACTCAATGAACCAACATACAATAATATTGCCTAACGCCTGTAAACTATACTGTATCGGGTCGAGCGCGCGCGCTCCAGTCTGGCCACCTCTCATTACAACCAATGTGTTCTATTTTATACTTTAGTCGCTCGCGCGCTCAGTCTGGCCACTCCCTAACATACGTCGATTGCGGCGTGTACAAATGAAACGGATATAAAAACCTACACATGAAACTTCCTTGCCCATCATCTCTATGGAAGAACTAATAAATTAGAAACCCCCATCGATGGCCACGCAGACTAAACGTCAGGTTCGTTTGGTCTTGTATGTAGGTGACAGGGAGGTATGGGGTCTAATCTCAGCTGGGTATAAAGGGTGTTTTTTCCCTAAGTGATTCCCCGTTCTCCTTTAACTCAAATAAAGGTTAGTCTATATTTCCTATAAATTCAATTGCTAATCGCTATTTCATAGTGTCATAAAATGCGTACAACCTTGACGGGTGGGTAGGTCATGGTGGAAATATAGACACCTAGGCCCTATATGAAGAGGCTTATATTTAAAAAAATATAAATTGTCCAAGCATGGATTTAAACCCTTTACTATATTTCTACTTTATTTCTTATTTGTTTTAGCACCCTGTGTTATTAGCTGTTCGTTGTAAGATATATGATTTGGTTAGGAAGAACAGTAGATGTTAGTTACTAGAGTAAATAAAACAATTTTAATATATTCATACATCAAGTCATGTTATCAGGTTAGCTATCACTTTTGGTAGATAGTATCACTACCTATAAAATAACACAAATTATACAGTAAAATTCTATCAATGGCTGCAAGGAAATATGTTTTAATTTTCTAAACTGTTCTTACAACCAAAATCAGGGTATACTTATTTTGCTAGTGCGTTACGGATGAGAAATGTTGTTAGGGGAAGTGTACAAGTATTTGGTTGGGGTGAGAGTGGAAAACCATTTATGAAAAACCACCCTCCATACATCCGACCGTGACTAAAACCCTGATCTCCCTGTATTCAACAATTGCGAGAATGATGGCTTAAACCATGCGTCCACCGAAGCGGGTAATATAGATTGTTGCAGTAACATTCCACAAAAGAGTATGACTGAAATAATATACACTATTACACAAACATTGTAACGTAATTGATTTGGACTGCTCTCATATATTTAAAAAGTCATGGATGAAGGTATTTTTCTTTAAAGTATAGTATGTAGAATTGTAGATTATCCTTTTAACACTTCATCCATGGAGAATCGCGCGTTTTCGCAGAATAGTCTAAAGAGATTGCACCAATAAAACTTATATTTTTATTGTTAAAATTTAACTCCGCAGTATTTACCAAACAAGTAAGAGAAACCAGCTCCCTATATCCAATAGGAAGCTAGCCTTCAATACACCTGTCGCAGAGACGTACCTGATTGGTTAGTCTTGACACTGTCACGAGAGGTCCAAGGGGCAAGGGGTACGTCCAAATATAAGCTGTATGTGCGTATGAAAATAGAGAGAACGAGAAAGTGCCGGTGAAATAGCGAGAGTAGACGTACATATAGAGAGTGTGTGTCGACGATAAAAAGAGAAGTAATACAAACAGACAATACATAGTTTAATTTCAAACAAAGTGTAAAGGAAGAAATAATTATTTAAATAAAGTGTGTACAACATCAACAGTTGTATTTATTACACAAATAAATTCCATATCACAATAATTGGCGCTCGAACACGGAGCTATAAATACCAATTATATAAAATATTATTCCATATCATCATAATTGGCTCCCAATCGCGGGATAATTATATGTGAATAATACCGTAATATAATAATTGGCGCTCGATCACGGAGCTATAAGTACCAATTATATTTCAAACAAACCGTATCATCATAATTGTCGCCCAATCGCGGGACAGTTACATAGCAAACAATCCGTAATATCATAACATTAAGCAAAGTGGAACATCTCTGTCAATCAAAGAGGATAACAATCAATTTCACATTTCAAAGACCTCCATGAAAATTTTACTTATGGCTGAGAAACCATTGGTTTTATACAAATTTATTTAAATAAAAGATTTTTATTTTTAATATTAGGTTACTACCAAGGTTGTTAGAATAGAAGGTTGCCTCGATCAGCCGTTTTCGTGGAGCAGGTTGAGCCGGGCGCATGAAGTCACATAGTGACC
Source organism: Timema bartmani (assembly GCA_902151455.1). Lineage (NCBI taxonomy): Eukaryota > Metazoa > Arthropoda > Insecta > Phasmatodea > Timematidae > Timema > Timema bartmani. The sequence continues at coordinate 17,030 of CABFWB010007233.1, read as the reverse complement.
GCCCGACTACCTCTCCAGCTACACAACTCAATGTTTCATTGCGGATAACTCGACTTGATTTTAATTTAGTTAAAAGCACTTAACTATCAAGGTACCTGTATCTATTACATGATATACATCACCACATTAAATTAGTAGCAAATAACTAAAGCTTACAGTGTATGTACACATCATAATAATTTTGAAGTATAGTGACGTTCGAAATGTTTAATTTAAAATATGTATTTTAATAAAGTGACAAAAACGTTTTAAAATATTAGTTACAAACAATTGCATACTTACAGTGTGAAATATGTTTAAGAAGAAAGCACAGTTAACAACATTAAATAACAGCTTTCCTTGGCTGCGCCCGTCCAAGCTATTATTATATTTACACCTATTAAAGGTTGGGGATGAAGAAAGTAGAATTTAGAGGAAATATATGAGTATTTGTGTGGAGGGATGGTTGGAAATAATTTAAAATAAAAATCCTCAGTACGCTTTGCGTTTAAACCCCAACCACCCGGTCCTCAATCAAACAGCTCAGATGAAACAGAAGCTTTTGTCCGGGTGCCCAGCTGTTCATGTTATAACATATTACTAACGTGAGATTTAAAAAAAAAACATAAATCAATTTTACATTTTAAAATATTTATCAAACTAACACAAATTTAGATAGTGTTTCATTATTAATAATAAACCCCATAAGTTATATTACTGATTATCTAAAAATAATTGTTAATTATTATTTATATTTAGGTTTTTAGCTTAAATTCTGGTTGTTCATCTAAAAGTGCGAGAAAAAGTGTCATCATTTACTGTAATTGGCTTTTATATTGTTAAGACTATTATTCCAATAGAAGTATTTGAGGCTGCAAAATGTCATGCCTGTTTATTTCGGATATTATTCCACTACTAGTTTAGAAACATTTTACTGAAATGTGACTCATAAAGTGTTTTTTTGGCACGTGAGCTAAGTGACTAAACCATTTATACTATTTTTAGATTATGGTAGGGTCGGGGGTTTGAATGCCGTTCGGATGTACTGAGTGTTTTTAAAAACAAATAGTTTCCCACTTTTCCTCCAAGAAACTTCGGGTACATTTCCACAAGATTTTACCTTATTCATCCCTACCCTAATGTAATTATTAATACCTATGCATATAGCCTAGATGGATAGTGAAATTCTGTGAAAAAACCAACAAAATACTGATACAGATGTAGTGTAGTCTATTATGTAATTGTAATTATTATATGATTAGCAAAATAAGTTTAAAATGTACTCACATGTTGCATCAATTCATCATGTAATGGGCTGGTTGAAATTTCTGAAAGTAGGTAATTTAATTTATCACTTTCGCATATGCTCTACGTTTCTTCCGTACTTCATCTTTAAATTATGTTTATTTCCACCCGTATGTTTGTTTCGTCCAATTTAGAGTTTAGGTATTTCATTATAATAATAGTTCTCATTTTAAAATACCGGTATGTTTCAATCACATCTCTAGGAAAGAAGGGAACTAATCCGATGGTTTATTGGTCAAAAGTTAGCTTTAGTTTTTTAGGCAAGTTGAGAAATTCAGATTTTAGGTCTCGTTCATAATCTTCCGCGCAAAAATGTTCCGAGCGCACAGAACATGGATCCGGATTCCACTTCCCATCTCCATTACAAAGGTGTATCTATTTTTTATTAACTACCGGATCTCTAGGAAAAGAATTATACATTATTGATTTTCCATTGGAGATTTTTTTTTGTGGCTATTATTACACAAAGCAACTGTACATCTTTCCCCCACCATTTTTGTTATCCCTAGAACGTTGTCTATATTGATAAGAAAAACTGTGTAGAAACAAAATATTCCACTATATGCACCATTATTTACATTATTATATGTATACAAACAAAAATCTAAAACATTCTTCTTTTAAATTTCACTTGATTGAAGGAAGATCATTAAATACATTCTAAATGAAGGAAACTATTAACGATATTACACTAGTACACAGTTGTTTTTAAACTGAAATTATTTTAACAAAATCTTAGCTACATGAAACAGTGTTAACCCGAATCCCAGTAATTTAAATTTAATACTGAGCCCCTGTCGCTAAGCTGCACCACGGTCACTGGGTGACGTCACGCAAAGAGTGTTGAAAGGGAGAAAACTATCTGCTGGCATGTATAGGGACCGAGGGAACCTTGTATTCTCAGAACCTTGGGTTACTACAACTTTACAACGAGAAGTTATTTCGTATCCGAAATAATTGAAAATTTCAGCTTATGTTAAATGATGCCTAGATACAAAACTTAATCAAAATCGCTATGGCAGATTTCGAGAAAAACGATTTGAACACTTTTTGCCCTTTAGTAAACTACCCTTAATTTTAAGGTTATATATCTATTTACAAAAACTCCCTAACTCCAGATACCAAATCTTAGCCCGATCGGTAAAATGTTTTCGGCTCAAGGCCGTGGTATTGTCACACACAGACGGCATCGTGAAAACCACTTTTCTGGCTGCAGGGGATCATGAAAAGTCGATAGTAGTTATCAAAATCTCGAGTTAGATTTTTTTACTATCACAATACTTCTCTCTCCGAGGGTCGAGAGAAAGTAAAAGTACATAAAGCTGTTTAAAAGTTCTCCATTTGAATCCAAGCTGTGAAGGAGCTAAATATCTGTAGAACTTGATCATGAGCGTTGTGTGTCTGGAGATGTAATTCTTAGCCCGATCGGTAAAATGTTTTCGGCTCAAGGCCGTGGTATTGTCACACACAGACGGCATCGTGAAAACCACTTTTCTGGCTGCAGGGGATCATGAAAAGTCGATAGTAGTTATCAAAATCTCGAGTTAGATTTTTTTACTATCACAATACTTCTCTCTCCGAGGGTCGAGAGAAAGTAAAAGTACATAAAGCTGTTTAAAAGTTCTCCATTTGAATCCAAGCTGTGAAGGAGCTAAATATCTGTAGAACTTGATCATGAGCGTTGTGTGTCTGGAGATGTAAAAGAGGGGATGCAATACTATTTATAATATTTAAATAAATGTTGTGCACGAGATAATTGCAGGATGAGAACGTAAGCGTTACGTGTATTGTCAGGTTTTGTCGATCGAACGTGAATAATAAGTGTGTGTGACCGCTTGAAACAGCTGACCAATGGACAAATAATTGTAGGTGCTAAAGTACGTCTTAGGGGGCGTTCAAATATTACGTAAGCACCTTAGGGGGGTGAGGAGGCTCGAGCTTTGCTTATTTTTGCTAACAAGGAGGGAAAGGGGGGTCAGAACAATGCTTACGTAAGAAAGAGAAAGACGGGCAAAATTGAGGGAGGGCGCATCGCAAGCCGCTTGGACTTCGGGCAGCAATGAAGATGTTGAGTGACTAAACGAGGAAGACATGGAGAAGCCTATAGAAGTAAGCCAAAGCTTGAGTTACCCAGCCCCCCCTTCCCCCAATATAAACACAATAATTGAAAGTGTTGAGGAGACGTGGATTTAAGGACCTTAGTCATTGGATTAAATTGAGTTTAGGCCTTAGGTTGTTTTTTATAAATATAATATTAATCTATTCACTAATAACACTTTTTTTATAAGTTCAATTAAAAGTAAATTAAAATTTTAAACATTTATAATGTTATAACTTTTTAATTTTACCTGTTCAATGAATGTAAATTCATTGTATACCAGTGTTAATAATTGTCAATTATTTCACAATATTAATTTACACCTCTATGTTAATAATTACCAGCAATTTATAAATTGCATGAATTTTTAATGTTTTTATAATCGCGTCTTACTTACCTGTTCAGGCTATAGGCAGAATTGCATGAGAGAAAGAATGGTTATTCTTGTGAACAAATGAAAAGAAATCGACAAATCTTATGTAAGCAAGAGGAGGGGGGGTCAGGCAATTGCTGATTTTTGCTTACAAGGGGGGGAGGGGTTAAAATGACCAAAAATGTGCTTACATAATACTTGAACGCCCCCTTAAAAGCGTTCATCATATCAGGCCCATCTCAGCTCCCGGCTCACGCGAGGTATGGGAGTTAAAGGGAAAAGAAAACGCCTACGATTGGCCAGAAATATATGCAGTGTATTCGTATGTGAACGAATAATCGAAATTTTCCGCGGTGACGATGGGGGACAAAGCGACAAAGTTTGGTGTTAATAACGACAGTATGTTCCTATTATGACAGAATAAAGATTTGTGCACAGTGCCTATCCGTGAAGCCATTCTAAATTGGTCAAAAACAATTTTTTCAATGCAGCTTTTATCAAAATATATTTTAATATTTCAACAATGTTCTGTATTAGGAACTTCTATCGAATATCTATCTCCATTAATGTTTAATCAGAAATTATCCACGTGCAATAGTGTTCTTATAAATCTACAATTTCGAGCCGACTGTATCACAAAGTTTATGGGTATGTGATGCACGCTCTTATATAAGTAATGGTGACTTATCAAAGCTTCCGGCGCTTTTTTGAAAAAAAAAATTACATAAAAAATGGGGGTAAAATAAGTGTTGTGTAAAAATACAAACAACTACATTAGAATAACATTAACAAACCTTCCTTTAAAAAGTGACACTGCACGAGAAAAACAATAGCTCTTTTTGAAACACAAGGTTAATTAACGGTGTACCGACAACAAAATACTGGCATATGCGCTAACAATTCCGGCGGTATGACAATCGAGTATATAATCATTTGGAAGCAGGTGTTCTCAACACCCAACACCTGACCCCAGATCTGGCGCAACCAGAATGAAATGCATACAAGTTTGATATGAAAAGGGTATTGTATAGAGTAATTAACATGAAACAGCGCTTTTTAAGATGTCCACCTAGCTGAGCGCTGAGACGCGTTGCAGATCGATATGGGAGATTGAAAACTTAACATTATAATTCCATCTATTTTAATAGAACCATTGCATTCAACACATTAGAAAGTTTTCACTTCAGTTCAATTTATACTCAGGGCATGTAAGAAAATAAACACTTGTACAATTAATTGTAAATAACTAGCGAAATCTGGAAAATCAAAATGATCTTAGGTCACAGATATAGCCGTATGAATTATAATATTCTCAAATTGAGACAACACACCCGGACAAGGTTCCAGGTTCAATTCCCGTGTCCCGATGTTATTTGTCAATTTACAAATATGTATTATCCTCAGGATCTTAACAACAGAAACAATATAAAATGATCAACAGTAAAAGAGATTAAAGTTTTCTTATCATACTCACGTATCGACTACAGTGCTTGGTGGTTGAATGTGTCACTAACGTCGGGTCTACTGTACACCAGATATGGTACTACTTCAATATTAGTCACAACTTTAAGTGGGCCCCCTCGGTAAGCGAGAAATTACAGCACAGACGTTCAGCTCTAATGCAATATTTAATTCTACAATGCAATATTTCAAAATACTGTTCACCAAAATAAAGTCGAAAGATTCCAACAGGGATCTTTTTCCTTAACAGCCCTAAGGTTTGAGTTTGAGTAATATAAAAAGATATATTAAAATGTGACACTAGCTAATTTTCAACGAATTTTTAAGCATATTTGCGGAGCTGTGAGACTTTGATGAAAAAGGGCTTTAGAATTATCCTTCTTCCTTCAAATACTATAGTATTTTTATAGGTTTACAACAGAAAATGTTAAGATATTTAAGAACTAGCAGCAAGATTTCCTCTTTACTTTGAGATAAGAAATTTCATAGTTTTTCTTCCCCTCTTCCTTAGTGACATGACAAAGGGTGGCTGTGGGTGAGGAGCTAAAGCGAGTATAAGTCTAGACAGAATAGAGAGGTAGTTTCAGAAAACCACAAAGACCATTGTATTTTAAGCCGTGAATCATGGCAGCGATTGATACTTTCTCGTTGACCGAGGCGGCCGCCTTAAGTGAACTTGGACGAAAAGTTAACCTTGGCCTCCCGACTCGGGTAAGCATATTACGGCCTATAAAACTCTGTCAGTAAGGTTAGGGTTAGCGGTGTAAAATGCTTGACTCTAAGATGGGAGACTGGGTTCTGACCCTTATTGACTTCACTAGGAAAGTTACTGGTTTTTTTCAATAATTTATTCTCACTCTAGTAAAAGTGCTGCCCTTTTTTTGTGCTTCATCTGTCATCTGGATGTTGCTGGGTCATCGTGTCGATTTGAAGGCCCAGATAGGTAAGGTTGGTCGATGGTGTTGTTGAAGATTTTCGTTCGTTGATTGTCACTCCTAGTGACCTCATGAGCTCGGGTACGTGTTCTAGCTCTTTTTGATCTTTGGAAAAGAGGAAATCATCCAAGTAAGCTATGCCCTTCGTCTTCGATGGCTTCTCTCGCAATATACTTGACTGCCACAAGACAGGGAGATCAGGTTGGATCCCGGTCAGGTTTATTGAGGATGGTCTACCTACACGCAAATGTGGATACACTTCCCCTAAATTCAACCTTCCTAATCCTTTACATATTAGTGTAATTTGTACATAGGCGTACAACCCGAATGGGAAGTAAGACGCGGAGCTAGAAAAAAGATAACGTTATAAATGTCAAATATTTCATCACGGTCAAATTATTTAAAAAACTATTTTTAAATAACTGACCAAGTGAACCAAGGTTAGTTTTAACTTGAGCAATTGGCGTTTCATCCGAATGTTAAGTCTTTCTGCAATGTTACTCGATAAATGCTAAATGCGCGGACCAATTTTAACCAAATTTGGCAATGATATTCTTTAAACCTCGGCCGAACGATGTAGGCACATATTTTTTTAAATCAGGTTATCCGTTTAGATATGTTGGCTGCTCAAATGGTTTTTCATTTAATATCTCATCTCAAGTGATTTGAATTTACAATTCTAAGCCATGGCCGTAGTCAAGGAGGGGTTTTGGGGGTTCAAACCCCCTCCAAAATATAATAAACAAAATATATAAGGCTTTTCTTATGGTTCAAACAAAATCAAAATTAAAGTACAAGTACAAATTAGGGGGCTATGTTACCATAAAAAGCACTTCAGATAGCTTCTAGAGGTGTTTAGTATTTAGAATTTTTCCTAGCCCTCACCAGTTAGGGTGTTATGTTACCATAAAAAGCACTTCAGATAGCTTCTTGAGGTGTTTAGTATTTAGAATTTTTCCTAGCCTCCAGCTGTTAGGGTGTTATGTTACCATATAAAGCACTTCAGATAGCTCCTAGAGATGTTTAATATTTAGAATTTTTTCTATCCTCCGGCAATTAGGGGATGTGCCCACCAAACCCCCCCTGAAATTATTGGCTGGCTACGGCCTTGTTCTAAGCAATAGACTGAGTACCTTGAGTGTATTTAAAAAAATCGAGATATATTGTGAAACTAAGTCTTAAATCGAGTGAACAGCGGCTATGCTCTATTAATACAATGTACTTAAAGATAATAACATGGAGACAGCAAGCCCTAGTGTTCACAGAACTACTAAATTAAATAGTTACAGAACTGTGGAATCGTCGCTTTTCACACTACTTCAAATAAATGTTCACATTTCTATTTTCATCCGTAGTCACATTTCCTTTCAATTTTACCTTATTTATCCTATCATTTTAGTGAAAATATGTGGATCGCTCCAACGGGAGGCAAGAAATAATTAATATAAGTAATTGAATTATATCTTATTCTAAACGCTTCAACTTGCTGCGAATACAAAGTACGCAGGCATGCTGTGTGAAAGAAGTCAAGCTTTGTCAAAGGAAAATGTGCTAACTTAATTATTCATGCTAATTTAAGAGCTAAGATAATATGAGGGAAAGTTTGTTTCTTTTTTCAAATAAAAGGCCCTACTTTTCTTTTCTCCATGGAAATTAAGCTTCTATTTGTTCGTGTCAAAAGTGTTTTAGGAACAATGAGTACACGCATAAGGTATACTAATTAGCACATGTTACTAATTACGTTGCCAGTTTTTTAAGACCACTCGACACCAGTAGGAAGGTGTGGCTTTTTTGGAATATGTTACTACCGTCGGAGTGAGATAAGAAATAGGTTTTGTTGACAGTTACAAACGTTATTGAAACAATGTTCTTAGATTTATAGGTCAAGTCATGTGATCTGCTACCGACCCTTCCCACGGATAATATCAAACACTATTCAATAACATTAATAGTAAAGTACTATTATTTCTGTGAGCAGCAGACTTCTTTCTCTACAAGTTATTACCGTGACTACAGTCTTAACATTTCTCTTCGGGTTTTAGTTGGAAATTTACCATGATTTCTCCTTTCACTTGAAGGTGATATTTTTCTTTAGTGATCAAATTATAAAGAAAACAAATCAAAACTCTATTGAATTCAATAGTACACCAGTTCCCAACGTGGGGTAGGCGTACCCCCAGGGGTACGTGCCAGGACATTTGGGGTACGCGAAAATATTTCTTTGATGTCGGAAAGAGCTACGTATGCCACCAGTGTAAGACAAAAGATCAGCCTAAAGTTATAAAATTAACTAGACGCTATGGTGAGGGGCGGTGCAGTTTTTTTTCTATATTTGACCTTGAGAAAAAGATTTCAATTTCAAACATATAATAGTTTTTATAATTATTAATAAATAAATTAAATGTGTAAGTTTTAATTGTAAATTTTGCATTTTCAATGTAAAAATATATGTCACCTTATTATTATTATTATTATTATTATTATTATTATTATTATTATTATTATTATTATTATTATTATTATTATTAGCACCGCGTCTTACTACCCGTTCGGGTTGTACACACTTAAGCTAATGTGTAATGGTAGGGTGATTATGGGATGAAATGGAGTACCTACAGTTTAACGTGGAATCCGAACCACGGTGGAGGCCTGGCATTCCTCATTCACCTTATTAATACATTGTTTTTTAATCCCAATACTAGCCCATTTATTTTCAGTTGCAATAAATAAATCAGTAGTAGCTTCTACCTGTAGCAATTAAATATTTTGATAAAATTAAGGGCATAATAATGGAAATAGGATGCCAAGGGGTAATCAAGCGAAAAAAGGTTGGGACCTATGCAATAGTACATTATATTCTAAGAGAATAGCGGTGGTTCACGCGGTTTAGGACGTCAGTATCACAATAGATGTCAAAATGTTAAAACACACGCCCTAAAAACTCAATCAATTAATTATAATTGTAAATTTAAATGACTTGAGATGATCAACTAAATAAAAAACCTTTTGAACGGTCGCTATAATGAAGCGGATACTCATATTGAAAAACTGTACACACATCNCAGTGTTTAAGTATTTTATTAGTTTTTACCCGCCTCGGTGGCGTAGTTAGCTAACGCGCCAGTCGTGCTAAGCCAGACCACCGAGGACGGGGAGATCGAGGTTCGAATCTCGGTCGGGTGAACTGGGGGTGGTTTTTCCTAAATGGTTTTCCACTCTCCCTCCACGCAAATGCGGGTCCACTTCTTCATTCAACCTTCCCAATTCCTAATCCATTAGTGTAATTAGTACTTAAGCGTATAACCCGAACGGGTAGTAAGACGCGGTGCTAAATAATAAAAAATATTAGTTTTTCTTACGAGGACCAAAATCCATCTCACGTAAGGTTTTTAATCAATGTTTATGGTGAGACAAAACCTAAAAAAAGAAAATGTCGGAAAGCATATAGATTAATTATAAAATTTCACTTATGTTTTATTTACTTATGATGTGTTACACCTAATTTTACTGCAATTAAAGTATTCTAAAATTTAATATCACTCACTTTATTACCAATCCTTGTGCCTCAAAATAATTACACAATTGATATAATCCAATTTACCAGATTGTAAAAAATCACGTAAGATAAAAAGGGAGGGAGGGAGACCAAAATCCTACCATCCCTTACATGAGGGGAGAGGGGTTGGAAAACATATTTAAAAAAGCCTTACGTAATTTAAGGACCACCCCTAACAAAGAAACGGACAGACGAAATGCCAAATGATCAACTTAAAACAGAACTTAGCTTTGCTAGGGAAAAAATATCATAAATGTTGACCACAAAAAAAGTATTTATTTTATAAACGTCCCTTTCATCAGAATACTACTATAGAAACCCACACCATGATATGAAATCTAGCGGTGGAGGAAATTGTTTTAATGTGCTGGTGACTCGGTCAGCCATTAATTAAACAACTCTGATAAACGTGATCAAAAACTAAATTAATGACAGACTGCCTTGATCTCGCACGTCTCAATGGGTAATGCCTCATCTCAAATATGCAAAGTCTGAAGCCTCCGAGAGGTTTAGTATCCAATCACATTCGTGGAAACTCTTGACGTTATTCTTCCCATTAATAGATTGACAAAGAGAATCTCCAAAGGGCATTCCCATTGTATGAATAAGAATGTTTCCCGTTGTTTTAATATTCCTTCTGGTTTGCCACTGTCACTAATGAATTGTTAAAAATCTAAAATAAATGAACGAAAATACATGTTGAAAACAAGGTTTCCCCAAATCTTTCGTTGCACACATTCATGAATTCATTAATTAAAATGCTAAGTGATGAAAATTTGTTGAAGAGTTTTATCCAAAGAGAGAATCATTTATTTCTCTTGGCGTCAAATATGAATGAAATCTAATATGAGCCTACATTTTTAATTAGCCAAGTCAACCAACATACCCTTTAGCCCATTCAGTGCACCGGTATTTTGAGCTAATAGTAAAGATGTGAAAAAAGTAACAATACTTTACTCATACCGATATTTTCCTTTCGATACTATTGTTTTTTTTACTTGAGATTATTTGTTTTGATAATTTTACTCATATAAGTACTTACGACCTGGCAACGAATCAGTATCGAAAGAAACAATCATTTAGCTTTCAAGTATGTGTTGTAATGTATTGTTTTTAAACCCACACACTGATGGCCCGATTTAAAGTATCTGCTATTTTATTTGGAAGTAAAATAAACACATCACTACCTGGCTCTATATTATAAATTTGAAGGGTATAGGGGAAAGGGGAGGAAGTCACAATACACACATTTTCCACATCAACTTTTATATCTCAAATGACCCCGGCAAATACTTTTTTTAAGTTCATTTAAACATGACAGAGACCTCTTTAAACCATCATCTAAAGTGCGTTAGAAAGGTATCATGATTGTCTAACAGAAGGCAGCACTAGCTCAATTTCAGTTAATATTGAAGTTTCCCCCTATTTCCCTTGTATCCTTAATTTGTGATTGCATTACTATGTGCCACACACTAACATCCCATTTAATTTCTAACACATATAAAAAAGAGTAATATATTCAGGCTCATTAATACCTATTTTGACTATATTTACTACCATACGTTACATGTGGTCAACATATTTATAGATAGGATCCACAACGGAGGCGCGCGGGCTAAGGCATCAGTCCCGTATGACTTGCTGGTGACGGAAATATCAGGGTTCCAATCCCGATTAGGTATAATGATGTTAGTCAAAAGTGTTTTTTTTCTAAATAGTTTCCAACATTTATCCCGGCAAATGTAAGTATAATTTATCTAAATTATATCTCCTCATCTTTACCTCCTCAGTGTAAATATTAGTATAGCCCGGGTGAGTAATAGGACTTGGCTTTGTGTAAGATTACACAAAAAAAAAAAAAAAATATCCCACAGTTCTTTTTAATTTTTAAAAAAGGCTCTTTCTATAAAAAAAAAAACATTATTCATAACCAATTTTAAAAGTAAAA
>CABFWB010007232.1:11065-26457 GCA_902151455.1 Timema bartmani | reverse complement strand
GTTTGTTTTATCAAGCGCCTGATCAGATAACCTTGACTAATCGGGCCGGATCGATTCTTTGTCCAATGTAGGTGCAGCCTTAGGCGGTTCTTTCCCCCGGTATGACTAGGTTTTATTTAACACATTTGTTTGGACAAAATTCGTTATTTAATAAACTACCTGTAAATATCATATTTCCTTAGTTTTAGCTGTGGAATTAGAAAGTGAAAGCTGACCTCTCTCTGAGATGATATTGGTGGTGACAAGCGAGATAAATCAGTTTCGAATAAATGTACATTCATGAAGCCATTTTGATCAATAATCGTGCGACTGAGAGATGGTGTTATTTCCTTAACGTGAATTTAACAATAAAACATTCAGTTGCTGTTTGCTTGGAAACGGTGATTTCCATTTAAATAATATCTCGTAAACAAATTGCCTTACTCCTTACAGCGGCCGCTATTTTCATCAAATAAACTTGATTTCCATAAGTTTTATAATCTATATTTATAAATGATTATACTGTAAAACTGTGTGTCAGGGATACCAATTTTCTCAGGTTGTCCGTGAGATGTACACAAATAAAAGTATTTTTACAATTTTACGTTGAACTTGGAATGTTTTAAGAGTTTTAAAGTTTGTTACTGCTGTGACGCTCAATATTATTTAATGTGTTCTGTATTCACGGAGAAAGTGAACTGTTTGTTAATCGTAAGATTATTCATTTTATTTCTGCTGATTTTAAACCAAGGATAGAGGTATATCTTTCCAGGGGTGCCACTACTTGAAAGGAAATATCCCCACACAGTTGTATTTCATAAGGTAGTTTCAGTTGTGAATCTTCCAAACCACTAAAAACAATCCTCCATAATGTTCTCTTGTAGCCATGTTAAAAAATCGACTTTGTTTCTAACCATTTACTTTGATCTCAGAACTACTAAACTTCGATTTAAACATCGTTGAGAATAAGTTAATTATATTGTTGTAATTTAAAAAAATTAAAATGATAAAACCCTATATTTAAGCTTTTAAAATTCTATAGAAACTTGTTGATACATCTCGCCTCTATTTTAGTTAGAGTAATATCTAAAAATTAATAATAAAACGACATGTTAATAAACTGGCTGGTATGTTTGTACCGTAACTAATTGTTTCCTTCAGTTGTGGAGCTGTTGTTGAAACTGTTTACGGCCCTCAGATTTAGGTCAGCTTTCTATTTAAACACAGAGTTTGCTGGCAGTTATAAAAGTTACAATTTTTAATGTATTCATGTGATATACCACTGTCACTTTTGTTCGATATTACCAATACTTATAAAGTAAGATGTAATCAATGTGGACCGTATAAAGCAGTGGTTCTTAATATATTTTGGGCCACGGACCCGTTTGAGCATCTGACAAAGGCCGGGGACCACCTTCACATTAAAATGTACGTAAATACACTCACACACAATTTTTAATACACTAATTTACTTTATTGCATTGGAAATTGATAACATTAACATGGATATGTCATAGAAACAATCTTTACAACGAATAATGTCTTGAAGGATGATGTTGTTTTGAAGGCAACAAGTGCTGAAAACCATGCCTTGCTAAGATATGTGGCAGCGAACTGAATCAGAGCACCCACAACAACTGCATGTAGCAGCGATCTGAATCAGAGCACCCACACAGCAATTGTATGTAGCAGCGAACTGAATCAGAGCACCCACAGCAACTGCATGTAGCAGCGATCTGAATCAGAGCACCCACAGCAATTGTATGTAGCAGCGATCTGAATCACAGCACCCACACAGCAATTGTATGTAGCAGCGATCTGAATCAGAGCACCCACACAGCAATTGTATGTAGCAGCGAACTGAATCAGAGCACCCACAGCAATTGTATGTAGCAGCGATCTGAATCAGAGCACCCACATCAACTGTATGAACCCCTGATGTAAATATAGGTTTTATATCAATTTGTGGAAGTGTTTTCTTCTCTGAGGTAATCCTGTTTGACCGACCTCTGCTGGCGCTTCTCGGCGGCTCAGGAGGTTAANTCAGAGCACCCACATCAACTGTATGAACCCCTGATGTAAATATAGGTTTTATATCAATTTGTGGAAGTGTTTTCTTCTCTGAGGTAATCCTGTTTGACCGACCTCTGCTGGCGCTTCTCGGCGGCTCAGGAGGTTAAGAGCTTGGATCCCCCCCTCTGCCCCTCCCCACTGCCCTCTGTAATTAGTTAAGCTGATTTGAATCTGACTGGAATGTCCGAAGAGGGGGGGTTGTGCGCGCCAAGCCAAGTTCTTTGGAGCATGAACTGGGAGATTCGAGCGTCTACTTGTGATTCCTGTTCTCTGTCCCATCCCACACACACGTTCTCTCTCTCTTCCTTTCCTATCCCACACGTTCTCTCTCCCATTCCCACACGTTCTCCTGGCCCTTTACAAAGGTTTGTGTGACGAGTATTTCTCCTCCGTCCGATTGTGACGGGAAATCACAAACCACTTTGAGGGCAAGTGTTCACCTAAGGTTGGCAGCGCTGTCTCAAAAAACCCGGGAAATTCTGGAAATCCGTTGACGTACTATCGGACCGTTTTCATACTGCCTCTATTTTGCTTGAACATAGTTACAATTATATATATATATATGCTAAAAGGTTTTTGTTGTTGAACAGTTTTGATTAAACCCTCTTAAAACGTATTCACCATTAATCATTACCAAATAGGTAAATAACGGAATTTATTTCGTTTAATAGGCTACGTACAAAAGTTTGTATTTTGTGATTACATTTTTGTTAGGAGGGTAAAATAATATCAAATGTTTGCCTAGGGTCAAAAGCTCGACCCCCACAATCTTCGATTTTAAATAAAATGAAAGATGTATTGAATGCCACATTACCTAAATGGGGCAGGTAATTTGTAACAGTCAGGAGACTCGGGGAATTTTGAGGGGAAATGGAACATTTGACTGTCTGGAGATGATGAATGATGTATTGGTCGAATATTATTTAAACACTGATTTTAATTAAATTTTTGTTTATTCATTTGGAAGTGCACCCTAAATATATTTTTTCTAATCGCAAAATTAATAACGTTTATTTTAACGTCCTTATCAATTTCTATCTGGTCTATAGTCCAGGAATTTTGGATTTTGAGGTAAGAAAGTGAGTGAATTTTTATTTTTCCGTTAATGTTTAGTGGCCACCCTGATAAATTATCTTCAAATCCTCCATATTGGACATTCATCATAGCAACTTGTTTAAATTCCTTTTTTGAACAGTAAATATTTCGACAGCCACACCTTGATCCGATACTTGACAGCTTGACGGCCGGAACACGGCAGAACTAGGTGATGAAAAGAAATACGTGATTCACTTTCTCGCTTCGCATCCCCGGCGCCATTTGTTTTGTGAAGTGCTTGTCGTTCAGAATAAAATATGTAAATTGTGATATGAAGGGGAGGAATGGAAGAATTGATGGGGTAAAAGGGAGAACAACGTTAATAGGTGCCGGAAAGGGGTGGGTGCAGAGATGAAACGTCTGTTCTTCCTTGGAATTGAAAAACCTTGTTCAGTTATTACCTTTATTTGAAACTAAAGTGAAAGCTTGTGTCAGGCTACCCGCCCCCCCTTCTCCTCCGCCCGTCGTTGCCGGTGAATTGGAACTGAAATGAAAGCAATTTTTATTTTGAAGGGTTGAGGGAGGGGAGGAGGGTTCGGATGACTGTGAATATATATATTTTTTATATCTTTCGCAAGATTGGATCGATCATGAAGGATTCTATTAAATGATCGTGCCATTACAATACTATCTTCATATTTATAATCATTATCTATTTGAGCTAGTAATGTTCTAGCTCCGCGAGGCGCCATCAGCGACTTCTATCGCAATCAAAGTTAGGAGGCGGCAAATATTCACGAAACTGCTCCTGCATTCGTCCATAGAGAAGAATAAATCACATTATATATAATATTACCCTCAATTTCTACCCAGTCTACCTTGAAAGGCAGCGTTCCTACCTTCACTGAACACACTATAGCCCTACCTTCACTGAACACACTATAGCCCTACCTTCACTGAACACACTATAGCCCTACCTTCACTGAACACACTATAGCCACAACGTAGTGGAACCAATCCAGGTAAGACAGAGTGTATTATGTCATCTTCCTCGTACCTATCTCACTATCTCACTATCCTTTCGGGATATCCGTAGATCTTCACTAATAGGTTAGGAATGAGGATGTATATTTTAGAGGAAATGTTCCTATAATTGCGTGGAAGGAGAGTTGGAAACCATAGAGGATAAAACACCCTTGTTAGTATCCAGCCGTATTCGAACACCGAACCCCCACCGCCTCGGATACCTTCAATGTATCCGGTAAAGTTTAATGTCTGGTCTTGTATTCTAACCTCTCGCCTAGATGGCGGTAGAACCCTTGTTTGTTTTAAAACAAACTTACACAATTTAGATGAAGTTTTAACCAGGATGAATTAATAAGAGATTACATTCGTTCCCCTTTCTTTTGAACGAGTGTAGGTCGTATTTGGAGTTTAGTTTGTCTGTCGTCTTTCCGGCTGCAAACCGACCTAAAAGACCCGATGTCAAAAATTATATTTTTCTAAAGGGAACAGGAAAAAATATTATCAATACCTTAATCTTTTGTCTTCTAATTAATGGAAGTTTAATATAACTGTCAAACAAGTGAATGATTTTGTGTATCTGGGCAGAATGTTCTGTAAAAATGGAAGGATGGATGGTGAAATAGACATACAGGTGAATGCATCTCTGAGAGTAGTTGGAGGTATGTAGACTATTGCAAAGAATGTAGTATCGAAAAAGGCGAAGATGGTAGTTTATAAAAGTGTGTTAACACCAACATTGTTTAATGGATGTGTCTGGAGAAACACAAGAGTAAGGTGAATGTGGTTGGAATGAGAAATTTAAGAAATGTTTGTGTACAAACTCGTATGGACACAGTCAGTAATAAATGGGTGCTGATATTTGAAAGGGAATCCACCAGGTCAATGTGAAATAAGTGTCTTACGTTGGTTTGGGAATGTTGAGAGGTTGAGTGTGGATCAAAAGGAAGGTGTAGGCCATGTAAGACGTGGCTAACTGTAGTAGACGAATGTGTGAAAAAGATTGGTACAACCACGTAAAATAATTCGCAACCATTACAGTGCTTTCCTTTCTAGAACTTGGGCGGTGAGTGAGTAAAACAAAATCGCAAGTAAAAAATAGAAAAGGTTGAGTGTAAGAATTGGCCATATGCAAGACACACAACTTTTCAAGATATGGAGAAAAGTGTATTCGGAGCCAACTCAATTTCACTGTCCAATGATTGGTGACTCTAATATATTTTTAGAAAATATGAAGCTTGTGGAACATTTATTGACAACCCAAATATCAATTTAAAATACAAACATAATGTTTTATCACCAATAGATAAAATATCAAACTTAGTCGTTCAATGGATATATTGCACAAATGAGGATGTAAAGGATAATTAGGCTTAACACACCAAATGAAAAATAAAAGCTTGTTAAAAAGTGATATTTGTCCAGAAGGTTGAAATAAGTTGTATGAAGTTGTGTGATTTTTTTTCTATCGTTGTTTTCTTCCACCAAAGTGATATTACCACTAGTATTTGGTGATAAGTCAGGGGACAAACACAACTGATCACTGCTCCAAATACTTTTAACGTACAAAGTTGTTTTAATATATATTTCACTGTATTTTTGTAAACACAACAAACGACTTGCTGATTCTGTCTGTATAGGGTGTCGTTTGACCGGTCCTTGCACCAACACCCTTCGATTAATCTCTTAGATTTGGAACAAAGTCGAACAAAACCCACTTTACAGCGAACCTCGAGTAGCAAAGTTCACTGAATGCTACGTCACCTCAACAACCTTAGAATGGCCTCACAGTTTAGTGCGTCAACAAATCGGCTTGACTTGAGGGGTGAAAACCTCGCTCTTTATACGGACGTTGTTCCAGACGTAATCCCTGGTGGACATGTGTAGAAACCTTGTCTGAATGAAGCAGTCTTCTTGTTTTTTCCGCCTTGGACTTTTCAGGTAATAGAGAGCGCGCGCGCAGACCTAACTGTATCTTGTAATCCTCTTACCCGCCGCGTTAAGCTGCTTGTAGTACCTGGCCACTACCGCTAGAAAGCGCTAGCAGAGGAACCTAGCGCTGAAAGGGGTTAATACTCTTTTAGCCGACGAGTACAGTCACGATTATAATAGGAAGGACCTTAACTGACAGCTTAAAACAGCTACTGTATCCACTTTCACGCAGTCATACGTCAAGTCATGTGATCTGTACCAGTCATATTTAATATATAGTATCAATACAAGCAACATAACACTGATAATATTGTAAAATGCTATCAATGTTGCCCGCTACTAAATATGTTTATGAAAATGGAGCGTACATACCCAAGGGTTTTTTTGGTTGTTTTAAATTGTTTAGCTGTTCTAATGTACTTTCCCCATAATATTCGCCAGAAACTCTTTAGTAAAATATATTTTAATGAACACACCGTTGGATGAATAACAGCACATCGCTAAGAATACCTAACTCTCTCTCTTTCTCTCTCTCTCTCAAGTGTCTTCTCACAATGATTTTAATGACTATTGGTAACCTGTTGTTATTTCTGAAATACCGTATTTTATCTCCTGGCCGTGGACTCGCTACATAAAATTATTCCAATATCTGATTAGGGTGCAAATAATATACAAAGGAGTACTTTTTAAAACTATTACTTTACAACATATATCTTTTTAAAACCCCAAGTGTTGGTTTCAGCTGTTTTTTTCAAACGGATATTATAGAAACATAATATCCATGTTTTGTTGTGTTGGTGAATATTTATAAGATAAAACATATACAGTAATAAGTTATTTTATCTTATATATATATTTTGTTTTATATATAAAAACTAATGGGAACATTGAACCATATTGTATGTACTGTCACTAGTAAAATATTATTTTAAATTGTGATAAACTATTTTTATTCAGGTAAAATAATTGAGAACATTTTATCACACCCGTTTCTGTGATCGCATGGTGTAAGGCGTCACTCTTCCTGGATTCACTGCAGATGATGAAAGTGTCTGACAGACCAACACGGAGTGGTCCTCCTGGTATTGAACCACGGACCTACCCACAGTGAGCCGACATTTCCCCGGATCATTAGTGATGGACTAGGTGTGATGGCTATTGATCACCACCCGTCAGAGTTAATGACTATATAATGCACGGCTCTTCTAGAAGTCTCTCTCGGTATCAAATTAATATTAGCCCACGTGTAATCAATACAAGTTAGCTACTTGCGCTACTCCCGGACGCTGTTCCGGTATTAATGGCGGCCCCATCATATCCTGGCGACTGACCTGCCTGCACAAGGGGAGGGGGTGCTAGATAACCCTCGACCACATTGACCAAAACCTTAATGTCATGTTGAATATTCACCGGTAAGGTGTTTAAAAAAACTGGTGTTTCCTCTCGGGGTCATGGCCAGACCAACATACCTCTCTAGTAGCCATGGCCAGACAAACATACCTCTCTAGTAGCCATGGCCAGACAAACATACCTCTCTAGTAGCCATGGCCAGACCAACATACCTCTCTAGTAGCCATGGCCAGACCAACATACCTCTCTAGTAGCCATGGCCAGGCCAACATACCTCTCTAGTAGCCATGGCCAGGCCAACATACCTCTCTAGTAGCCATGGCCAGGCCAACATACCTCTCTGGTAGCCATGGCCAGGCCAACATACCTCTCTGGTAGCCATGGCCAGGCCAACATACCTCTCTGGTAGCCATGGCCAGGCCAACATACCTCTCTGGTAGCCATGGCCAGGCCAACATGCATTCTACTTCAAACCAAGACCTGCTCACGCCAACATAACTGAAGGCGTGCTGTTAACTACACCACGCATGCGCCGATCATCCAGTTGCTGCACTTACCGAGGGGTGGGGGTGGCATTGCATCACATGCTCTGCACCCTCCCAGCTAATATGGTTCTAGCATGTTCCAGAAAGTACTCCACTCCTACCAGATAGGGTATTTCTATGTCAATATTGCTGGGCGACCGTGTCGGCTAATATAGGATGGGTGTCCTGAACATGTACATTTAGCCCACTGGGAGCGCCACTATACATCCGGTTGTGAAAGAAGTGGCCACAGGGACGGACACTTGGTAGTAGCTCGTTGTAAGAGTGAATGGAAGAACAGAATGTACAATCATTTATACAACATCTTATTTCACGTTTATCCCGTGGATTATGCCGGATTAAAAGAAATGGTGTTTGAATATTGTATTATTTCTAATAATAACATCTGGCTGTTGGTAATCTAGAGAGACAGCTTGGTCTCAAATGTTGGTGTTGAAGGCCGTTTGCCGCTTCGTGCGGGAGGACTTAAGTTCCTACCGGTCGTTATCTACACTTAAGATGACTTATCGATAAAATATTTTGAATAATATTGTCCGAGTCATTAGTGATCGGTATCTGCCCGACCGACTGTGTGTTGTATTAGTTGAACTAATGAGTGATAGTAAACATTAGCGGGCTCTCTTGACAACACTTGGAACTATTTCAACTCATGGCAGGAAGTGGCGGCCGGGTTCAATGCCAGGAGTAACCGTCTCGTGGGTTTGATGCCCTTGGCCTTGCCGTGCTCACGAGCGTTGCGCCGCCGGGATTCACACCCCTGACCTCTCGGGACTTCCCCTGGCCTGTTTGAGCTTATTCAGACTACACTAGTTTTTAAACAATTTTTATTCTGTAAACTGAAAGTGTTTCTTATGTACACACTATATATGTAACACTGTGGGTAGCCTGGAAGGAGGGAAATAAAGGCGTAGTGCTCAACATAAAAAGTTCTACTTGAAATGTTTCATAGTTTTAATAAAACTTTGTGGGCCAGGGGGAAGGTTAATTCCCTTGTTGCTCTTCCTATGGTACGCCACTGGGCTTTGCGAGACACTCCCCACCCTAATCGTCTTCTAGATCAATACCAGCCAAGCACCGCTTATTGGAAGTGACTGTATCTCAATTAAAAGTAAGATTGGTAATAAAGTCGCTTGTGTGTGCCTTGTTTATCAACTTGTGTTCAAGGTCAACAACTACCAGTCCTAAGCTCGGGTAGACAAATATTAGATCATTAGTCTGGAACTATGGACTAATTAACGAGCATCAAACCCTTTCCTTCATTTGTATATCAAGTACTGGGTGTGTGTGAAACCGTCTCAGTTTGTTTGTGTCGTGTGTACATGTATCAGGTACTGGGTGTGTGTGAAACAGTCTCAGTTTGTTTGTGTCGTGTGTACATGTATCAGGTACTGGGTGTGTGTGAAACAGTCTCAGTTTGTTTGTGTCGTGTGTACATGTATCAGGTACTGGGTGTGTGTGAAACAGTCTTAGTTTGTTTGTGTCGTGTGTACATGTATCAGGACGCGTCACATCGTCCCGGCTATCCCTCGGGATAACCCGTCAGTCATCCGGGAGCGAAATGGCGGGGAAATAACGGAGGGTGGGGATGAGGTTTAGGGGGGAAGGAGGGAAGGACCTAGTCCCAAGAGGGGGAAACGGTGTCGTGTTTTGAAGAGAGACGGACCAGAAAATTGACTGTCTTGTGAACCCCGGCCTTATAATGTAAAAAAAAGTCTGAGGTAGGTGAGCTTGGTGGGGTGTTGGTTTATCAAAGTGATTGTTTGAGTCTTGTGAGAGGATGGAGAGGGTAGTAGGTCTACTCCAGACAACGTGCTAGGAGGTGGCACTTCAAAGCCCGTCTGTCGTCTTTGTTAGGAGACACAGGTGGTTTAGCGAGATTGGAAGGAAATAAATACTTGTTTGAAAACTATCGATGGAATGGAGAACATCGCTTTTATAATAATTCTACCATTAATGCGAGGGGGTGCGACACTCACTTGCTAAATGAGCAGCTAAGCTTGAAACAAAGTCTAGGATGTGGTTATTGTTGTTAATTACACCACTCCCGTTTCGGTGGCCGTGTGGTCCAACGCGCTACTCCTGCAGTAGACTAGACTGCTGACGACGGGGAGATCGAGGTTCGAATCTCGATCGGTTGTTTACAAAATTGTTTTCCAAACTCCATCCACGCGAATACGGGTACACTTCCTGCAAATATAACCTCCCTAATCCCTAAAACCATTAAGGCCCGTTGACACGGTATTAGTTGACTAATGCAAGTACAACTTGCACCGTGTAAACAGACAAGCAAGCTACTAACAAACAAGTCCACTTGCAAGTGGAAAAGTTGGTCAACTTCCAACTTTACTAATGCAAGTAGACAATTCAAAATGGCGGCAACTAAAATATTGGTTGTGCGGGGGACACTTATTTGTGAAATATTATGAAAAGAACGAGTTTTTGTGGAATTTTAAGCACCGGATTTATAAAGATAAAAATGCGAGGGATATTGCACTAGAGGATATTGTAAAGTGATATCAGGCGTAAATATTCTCAAGAAGTGTCCAAAATAAAATGTTATGTAAATATTCCTAATGTGCCTTGTGAAAGGTATTATTTAATATCGGTAAATAAATGCTATAAATAATTTAAATCAAGCCATTATTTCCTACCAATCAACGTGGCATGTGTAATTTTTTTTTTTACATACAATCACAAATTTAATACAACATTGTAGTACCGTGATTGGTTCCGGCAACAAAATATTCGTGTTATCGGCGAGTAAGGTATGAATGGTCGGCGGTTTTCAGGCGAAATCCAATCTCCGTATTTGACAATTTAACCAATCTTTATAAGTTATAATTAATAATGTTCGGCCCATACACTTCAAACACTTTGTAGTAATGCTTTGGCAACTTGAGTAGATACACAACATTATATTATTGTCTCATAGCAAACCAGATAGATTAATTTGTAGATTGGTTTAAATAAACTATTATTATTTTTAATAAAGTTTAGACCTTGCTAGCATTTAACAAGATATTTTGTTATTAGTATACCAACATTTAAAACAGGTTTAAAATCCTGGGTTAGGCCTATTTAAAAAAATGCCCAACCGAGTTGGGTTGTATTGGGATTTATTAACCTTATTTGAGTTTAATTTTATTTACTATGTATGCTAAGTGAGTTTACAAATCAAGCAAAATAATATAATAACTATTTGGAATAAACTGAAATATATTTTAATGTATTAAGGAATTAAAAAATAGGTGACATACTAATCGGTAACTTTTCTATGTTGTCTATATAAAACAATTTTTTAAATAGGTCAACTAATTATGATAAATTACGTCTACTGAAAAATTGTAATTTATCTGTCCGCCCATTCTTATTCTAAATTCACCCTTCCTAGCTCCTAACGCACAAGCGTAATTAGTATATGCGTACAAATAACCCGAACGAGAAATGAAATGCAGTGATAAAAAAAATGGCTCCAATAGAGATGATCAGTTAGCACCACTTCATTTTCAGCCATGTTTTTAGAAGCGATACTAATACAAGTGAAAAATGCGTGTCAACACAACCAACATGTTAGTGGACTAATGCAAGTTTACTAGTATTAGTTTACTAACACCGTGTCAACGGGCCTTTGGCGTAATCAGTCTACGAGCGTATAACCTGAATAGGTGGTGGTAATAAGCGGTGCTAAAAAACAAATATCATTAATTTTTAACAATATTGTGACTGTAGTAAGTAGAAATATAACTTACTTGTCTAAGTAACGAAACAGATAGTTGAGTTTTTAAATGTAACTATCGAGTGCATGGAGGTATAGAGAGAGGTGTGGAAATAAAACAAAGCCCACAGTAATATTATTTTGTTCAGACACATCTGAATGTATCTCTGCTTACGTTACAGGTGTCTTTGTTAAAATAGTTGCTGTTACACGCGTGGTGTTGCTGTGTGTCATATTTAGTGAAATGTTTCATGTGTTCAAGATACATCCAACTTTTCTTCCTTATTTTGTGAATGTGGAGGTTGTTGTGTGGCAAGGGCCTAAGTCGGAAACCAAGTCTAGGAGTCTTACCTTTAACATCAACATTTCTGTGCTTCACAAAAACAAAAACCTTTACTCTAAAAGAGAGTTTTTCAGCCGGTCTGCCTCTTGAGGGTGTGCCGCAGGAGTTTGAAAGAGTGTCTAAAAGAGTTTTTCAGCCGGTCTGCCTCTTGAGGGTGTGCCGCAGGAGTTTGAAAGAGTGTCTAAAAGAGTTTTTCAGCCGGTGTGCCTCTTGAGGGTGTGCCGCAGGAGTTTGAAAGAGTGTCTAAAAGAAACGAGAAAAAATTATTGAATGAATAAAAATAAGTCTTTAGATTCATAATCAACATAATTTTTTTTTAAATGAATACAATTTTAGTTATTGAACTCAACAAAATCCTAGTATTAGCCTAATTATTTTTACGTGTATAAAATCTCTTCTTAAGAAATAAAACTCTGCTCTAAAATATAGCTTGTCGATCCAAATATATAAATGTATTTAAAAATGTTGTTTTCAAGTCCTCTTGTAGGTTGTGTTGAAACGGACAGACGTCAGTCGAGGTGGTATTTGTGGTCCTGGCTGGTTCTCGCTCGTTCTGCCAAGGTGGTATTTGTGGTCCTGGCTGGTTCTCGCTCGTCTGTCGAGGTGGTATTTGTGGTCCTGGCTGGTTCTCGTTCGTCTGTCGAGGTGGTATTTGTGGTCCTGGCTGGTTCTCGTTCGTCTGTCGAGGTGGTATTTCTCTGTTTCTGTCCACAACGTGGTTATGGTCGCGGACAAAGCGAAAGCTACAAGAGGTAAAAATGCTCCCAAATAGTCGGGTCTGTTGACGGGGAGGAGCGGTCGAGCTGACGTTAACAGATAGAGAGTAGTGCGGGTTGACTAATGATCTCTGAGAAGGGGGAGGTCTGTTCTTCAGCCTGATGGACACTGGGAAACAAGGTCTTGTGTCTGTCTTTGTCTGACAACTGGCTGGAGACATTTGGAGACATGACCGTAGGGTGAAGAATAGCTGCAACTTTGTTGACTCTCAGAAACTGCTGGGTCCACTTTGACGTACAGCGGGATACTAACATACATTGATAACACTTTACTAAATTATTACTATTACTATTACTATACAAGTGTCATAGGCACCCACTTTAAGGGGTCCGAATCCATTGGACCCCCCAAATAATTCCAAGGGGTTTGCCCTCTCCCCAAAAGTAAGTTATCAAAAAAAGAACATGAAATATATACTTGACTTGAGAGTAACTAAACGAATAAATAAAATAGTTCGTTTTGACCAAACCAAAATCGATTTAGGATGAAAAGAGCGTTTAGTTTTAAAATTACCAGCCAAAGAGTAGTAGAAAATATCACCAGCAGAAGCGCTAGTGGTAGAGCGCGCTGTATACGAGAACAATCCAGAAATATCAAAATAGTCTCGTGATTATAGATGATTGATATATATATATGTACGTGTACGTATATATATATATATATATATATATATCGGAGAATTCTGACAGCATTGTTCAGTTCAGTTCAGTTTAATATCAATTATTCATTTATACTCTCTCGATATTTTCAGTAACAGTTACTGTGTTTAGGCTGACCTAGAGTACAAAACTATGATTTATTTCAAAGAAAAATACAGTGATTGTTGTATGTAAAACTAAGTGATTTATAAACATTATTTATTGTGCGTAAAAAGACCAACATGGGTAATTTTATAGTAAAAAACCCAACAAAAGACCTAAAGAGTGAAGTGTCATCACTGAGTCCAAAACCAGCTTTACAGGCGTAGGGTGAAACTCCTGCGCGGACGTCAAGACCAGAAATTGGTAGGAATCCTTCTCAACCACAATTTACTGAAGGACAAGGACATAGCGTTCATAAAATATACTTCCAGACTCCCTGGCTGAAAACTTAGTCATGATTGGAATATGACAAGTCTAAGGACGGAGCTTTATGTAAGATTCCGAAACTGGCATTCATTAAAAATTGAGTAACTTTTCCCATCAACATTAGAATTGACTTTAATTGAATCAGGCTTCTAAAAGTAGAAAAAAAAATCGCTTTCAAAATTTCAAAAAGAAGAAATATCTTAAATGTCCTCGAGAATCTGTCGTAGGGTTGGGGTCCATGAAGGCTGGCGTGAATTTCCAATGTTAGAAAAATATAGATGGAAGAAAATAGGATATCTTTGATGAAGATGCTGTCCTGTTTTCAATGAAGTTGTCGATACTATCGTAGAATGCATCAGTACCCGTTCCAGGTCAAGATTATTTGACTTCGTGGTAAATGCCGAACACTTTCTTATCGTAGTGAGAAATGGATTTCAGGAGCTGAGTGAATATTTTAAAGATTGTATTGGCGGTGAAATGAGTGGTCTTACACAAGTATGTGTAAGGAAAGATTTGGCAGCGTGGCATCTGGTTGACTTTCTTCAGAAAAACTGGCAAATGAAGGGCAACCCTCCAGAGCTAGTGAAGTTTGTCCGCCTCCTCCTGTCGATCCTAGTGTCAAGTTCCACACCAGAAATATCACTTTCAAAGCCCGAGAAGACTGAAAACCTACCTGAGACCAACAATTGTCCAGAAACACCTGAACCAACTTGTTATGCTGAACGTTCACCAAGATGAGATTAACTCTGAACATGGACTCTATAGCTAATGAATTCAAATCTAGTTCAGATCTCAGCTGAAGTTTATTTACTAGGAACACTCTACAGTCACATTTACCAAAGAGACAAAATGAATACACACATTTTATTTACAAACTTTACTTTTAGCCTCAATATTCTTCAAAATCTGGTCAATAGTCGCCAATCACCGATAGTGAATGTTAAAAGTGTTTTCCGGAATTCCTGAACATAAATAAACAAAAACAAAGGCGTCTGGGAACACCCTTAGCTAATTCAAAATAAATAGACTGTTAGAACTAACCGAGGTAATGAATAATGATCGGTTGGTTAGAAAATGTTTTAATTAGAGGCCCTGTGAAGATATGTCGGGATTTAATTCCCCCACCCCCACCCCACCGTTAAGGAAAAATATATAAGTGCCTCTAAAATGTATTGAAAATATCTATCAAAAGTGACAGCTGCACATCACATTGCTTGACGCACGAATACGTGAAAATAGATCTAATAAATATTATGAATGTCAGATAAGGTCCTTCCTATGATAATTGGACTGTATGAGAAAAAAAGCCAACTTTTGCTTCATAGCTTTTAACTATTTCCTCGAGACAAATTGCTTGGCTTCGTTGAGAACTAATTTACTACCAAAATAAACTTCAGGGAACAGTCCAACTATTCTATTTAGGTGACATATTCATTCTTCCTTTGTCAACTTTAGTCTTTAATAAACACATTTTATGTCCAATTTGTTACTTTTTATGCTCCAAGTCATGATTTTATTCACTCGAAGTAAAAGTTGGAACCAATACTACTATT